>LLCB01000422.1:0-52860 GCA_001414345.1 Hymenoscyphus infarciens
ACCTAGTTTAAGTAGTATAACTACTTAAACTAGAAACTATTTCTAAAAGAACCTAGTTTAAGTAGTATAACTACTTAAACTAGACTTTCTTACTTAAATAACCTAGTTTAAGTAGTATAACTACTTAAACTAGGCTTTCTTACTTAAATAACCTAGTTTAAGTAGTATAACTACTTATAATAGAAGTTATTTCTAAAAGAACCTAGTTTAAGTAATATAACTACTTAAACTAGAAGTTGTTTCTAAAAGAACCTAGTTTAAGTAGTATAACTACTTAAACTAGAAATTATTTCTAAAAGAACCTAGTTTAAGTAGTATAACTACTTAAACTAGACTTTCTTACTTAAATAACCTAGTTTAAGTAGTATAACTACTTAAAATAGAAATTATTTCTAAAAGAACCTAGTTTAAGTAGTATAACTACTTAAACTAGGCTTTCTTACTTAAACCTAGTTTAAGTAGTATAACTACTTAAACTAGGCTTTCTTACTAAAAGAACCTAGTTTAAGTAGAATAACTACTTAAAATAGAGATTGTTTCTAAAAGAATCTAGTTTAAGTAGTATAACTACTTAAACTAGACTTTCTTACTTAAATAACCTAGTTTAAGTAGTATTACTACTTAAACTAGAAGTTATTTCTAAAAGACCTTAGTTTAAGTAGTATAACTACTTAAACTAGACTTTCTTACTAAAAGAACCTAGTTTAAGTAGTATAACTACTTAAAATAGAAATTATTTCTAAAAGAACCTAGTTTAAGTAGTATAACTACTTAAACTAGGCTTTCTTACTTAAATAACCTAGTTTAAGTAGTATAACTACTTAAACTAGGCTTTCTTACTTAAATAACCTAGTTTAAGTAGTATAACTACTTATAATAGAAGTTATTTCTAAAAGAACCTAGTTTAAGTAGTATAACTACTTAAACTAGAAGTTATTTCTAAAAGAACCTAGTTTAAGTAGTATAACTACTTAAACTAGAATATATTTCTAAAAGAACCTAGTTTAAGTAGTATAACTACTTAAACTAGACTTTCTTACTTAAATAACCTAGTTTAAGTAGTATAACTACTTAAAATAGAAATTATTTCTAAAAGAACCTAGTTTAAGTAGTATAACTACTTAAACTAGGCTTTCTTACTTAAACCTAGTTTAAGTAGTATAACTACTTAAACTAGGCTTTCTTACTAAAAGAACCTAGTTTAAGTAGAATAACTACTTAAAATAGAGATTGTTTCTAAAAGAATCTAGTTTAAGTAGTATAACTACTTAAACTAGACTTTCTTACTTAAAGAACCTAGTTTAAGTAGTATTACTACTTAAACTAGAAGTTATTTCTAAAAGACCCTAGTTTAAGTAGTATAACTACTTAAACTAGACTTTCTTACTAAAAGAACCTAGTTTAAGTAGTATAACTACTTATAATAGAAGTTATTTCTAAAAGAACCTAGTTTAAGTAGTATAACTACTTAAACTAGAAGTTATTTCTAAAAGAACCTAGTTTAAGTAGTATAACTACTTAAACTAGAAGTTATTTCTAAAAGGACCTAGTTTAAGTAGTATAACTACTTATAATAGATATTATATCTAAAAGAACCTAGTTTAAGTAGTATAACTACTTAAAATAGAAGTTATTTCTAAAAGGACCTAGTTTAAGTAGTATAACTACTTATAATAGATGTTATATCTAAAAGAACCTAGTTTAAGTAGTATAACTACTTAAACTAGACTTTCTTACTTAAAGAACCTAGTTTAAGTAGTATTACTACTTAAACTAGAAGTTATTTCTAAAAGACCCTAGTTTAAGTAGTATAACTACTTAAACTAGACTTTCTTACTAAAAGAACCTAGTTTAAGTAGTATAACTACTTAAAATAGAAATTATTTCTAAAAGAACCTAGTTTAAGTAGTATAACTACTTAAACTAGACTTTCTTACTAAAATAACCTAGTTTAAGTAGTATAACTACTTATAATAGAAGTTCTTTCTAAAAAAAAGCTAGTTTAAGTAGTATAGCTACTTAAACTAGACTTCTATTCTAAAATACCTATTTTAAGTAGTATAACTACTTATAATAGAAGTTATTTCTAAAAGAACCTAGTTTAAGTAGTATAACTACTTATAATAGAAGTTCTTTCTAAAAGAAGCTAGTTTAAGTAGTATAACTACTTAAACTAGAAGTTCTTTCTAAAAAAAGCTAGTTTAAGTAAGTTTAACTACTTAAACTAGACTTTCTTTTTAAAATACCTAGTTTAAGTAAATTACTAATCTTTTAGTAGTATTACTAGATAGAATTAGAGATCTAAAAGACTTAGCTTTAATATATAGTAGTAGCTATTAAACGTTTTATCTCTAATTCTATTAAGAACCCGGTCCTACAGCGTGTAAGTCCTACGCCGAGTCCTACGGCGAGTCCTATATAGGGGTTCCGGCCTTGTTATGCCTTGTCCGCGACTTATGACGTGGCCTAACAAAGCCTACAAGGGCAAGTAGGACATATGCCAGAGGTGGGTCGATTTGAGCGACGTGCTTCACATGGTAGCAGCGATATCGCGTGTTTTAACCCTGTACGATCGCACAACAATTCCCAAGCACCAATAACCTTGCTTGCTGGTAAACCCTCGAATTGGAACTCTACCGAATGCGGCCAGCATCACATAAGGCGCAACGGGGCATCATAAACCTCGGGAAGGGCTATCAGACGACGTCGACACGTCGTAGGTGAGTTGAACAGTTCTACTTCTTTTCTATACAATCTTTGCTGAAAACTTACACAAGGTCTGGCAAAATGGAAGCGCATCTCGGAATGAGATGTTCTAGAAAGCAGTGGATATTATGAATTTCAGTCAAGAGACCGCCAAACTCCCAAGTTATCTCAAGACGTGCCGACAAAAAGCAATTTTCTTGGCCATCGCCGTTTACACGTGTTCAACATGCCTGGGTGACCTAGGAAAAGAAGTCTGCATCACGATAACTGCAGGGCGGCTGTACCAACATTTTCCCGCCTGCAAGCAAGTTGTCAGCTTCAGCTAGTTCTCGCGTAAAATCACCCAGGCCCCCACGATTCTTTACGAGTAAAGATGCCTACAAGAAGCCATCAGTTTCTTCTACCCAATCACGCGAAAAGTTCGGCGCGCGGTACCACCCTGATGAAGAACCTTTCTAAATATGAAAGGCTGACAAGCCAATGCAAGATGTTTGGTAAGTTGGGGATGACCGGCCTGCGCTTAGATGATAAGAACTTCATGCTCAGGAAAAGTTTCAGCGGATAAGTTCCACCAGCGAGGTTACGCCATACTTTCCCTGCTGTCTCTTCCGGACTTCTTGCTTATACGCTCAGTTATTGAGTCGTCTACTGGTAACGGATTACGGTCAAGATATGTCTATCCAGGATGGTATCATCTTTATCGCTCAGCCTCCGCCGGGGGTAAAATCAAATGCCGTTGATCCACCGTCACTGGAAATTCTCAGCATCGCTCTTTTTTCCGTGTTGATGGGCTTTAATGTCTCTTTTGTGGTTTGCAGATTGTCATTCAAGGCAACAGCTGGTTTCTCTGTTGATGATCGTGAGTCTTCTCTTCCTCCCATCCGCTCTTCCGGTCAGCTGACAAGTCCACTTTCCAGTGTTCATATTCTTCGCTGCAATATTGGGCAATACACAAACCGTTTTGAATATTACTCGTGTGTATCATAAACGCTCTACAGTTCTCATTACTTGACTGACTCTCGATAGTCACAAAATATGCGCGCCATGGATGGGACTTGCCTTTAACATGGTTCGACGAATCCTACATCAAAGTACCTTTTCCCCCCTCCTTCTTCCAAGCCCATTCTAATAAGTGACAGAGATATGCATACGCCCAAACAATGCTCGGCTACTCCTCTGTTCTGCTCGCCAAAGTCTCCATTCTGCTTCTCTACCTTAGAATCTTCACCGTCAAGAAAGAAGTGCGCTATATGGTGTACTGCGGCATAGTCTGGAGTATCATCACCTACGGGCCCTTTTTCATCACCACCAGCTGGTACTGCGCTCCTCACAAGGGAGAGGACTGGGGAATGATTGTTCTCATGAGATGTTCGGGTTTTGCGGATTGGCAGATCTTTGTCTCGGTTATGGCTGTTATTCTTGATTTGTTTATTTTGATTTTGCCGTTGCCGTTGCTTAGACGGCTTCAGCTGTCGAGGAATAAGAAGATTGGACTTATGGTTGTCTTTTCCACGGCTAGTCTGTAAGTTCGAGTTTTGAAAGACCTATCTTGGTGTGGGAAGTTTTACTAATGGGTTGTAGGGCTGTGGTATGCTGTATCTTGACTCTGGTTTACCGAATTAAACTTCGAAAACCGACGGATTCTCTTTACACAACTTGGCAATCTACGATCACAAAGTAGGTTCTCTCTGGACCTCTTGCTCCCTTGCCCATCTCCTCCTCCTGTCTTTGTTGCACAAAAACTAACACCCTAAAAGCCTGGTAGAAAACAACGTCGCCATAATCGTAGCTTGTGTCCCGGGAGCCTCCTCATTCTTCAAACGCTACATCGCCCCCTCCCGCCTCTCTACATTCCTCGCTTCCTCCTTCCGCTCTCTCGTCTCCAAAAAGGCTGGTTCTTCCAATGCATCTGCGACTCCGAGAACTCCGCTGTCGCCGCTGAGTCCGGGTTCGAAAAAGAGTTGGAACGAGGGACATATTGGAGTTGCTAGTATTGGTGGAACACCGTATCGCAATGGAGGGACTGGTGCGATGGGAAGTCCGGGGTTTAATGGGGGAGGTGAAAGAGGAGGAGATATGGGGTTCAAGGGGTATGAGGAGTTAAAGGATGGGATTGTGATGAGGACGGAGACGGAGATCATGGGGCCTGTTAGGTATAAGGATGCGGATGGACGGAGGAGGGATAGGGGAGATGAGGAGGAACAGGGGATCGTCAAGAGTGTTGTTGTTAGTCAGAGGAGTTGTTATGGGGGCTAGTTAGTGAGGCGCTTGTGATCTGGTTTTCTGGCTTTTGGTTTTTGGAGTTTTGCTTGGGAGCTTGTTGGAAAATGTCTTTTTTCTCTTGTTTATATTTTGAGGTGGTATGGATTGCTGCTGGAGTTGTTTCGGTTGGAGTGGACGTGTTGACGGTTGAGTTTCTGATCTCAATGATACCTATTTGATATTCGACTCGGGTCTTCCAGAACCATCTTTCTAGCTTCGCTTGACAAATTGCTATAGAAGTTGAACTGGCCCAATTTGCGTCTCATTCTCTATCTAGGGTATACCAATAAGTTTTGGAACTTGCAATGGATTTTGCAACGACACTGAATGGGACTTTTTGCTGACACAACTGTCACAACATGAGTAATTATTCCAGTTCTTCTTCAAATTCTTCAGAAACCGAATGTGTCTTTTTGTGTTTCCTTTTGCTTGATATTGTGGCTAGTCAGTTCAAATTTTGATTCCTCGTTTTTGAGACGCTCAATATGAGTTAGTAAGTTAAAATTTTGAGGCAGTAGAATACTTCAAGCTCGCCACTACAGCCACCATCCCTTTAGCAGATGACTTGGACAACATAAACATCACTGGTTTTGTTTCAAAGCGTGCATTTAAGCGAATGAATAGGGGATCCGGATTTGAATGATACAAATGAAAATCCACGCCATGGATTTGTTTGAGAGTTTGGAAGTCTTGTGTTCATAAAAAATAGCTCCATTGGCATTGGTGGAAGATGCGCTAACTTCCAGGTTGGAAGGATCCTTTTTGCTTTTTCCGCTGTCACGTGGGCTTATAGTCTCACGATGGACAGTAAAAGCGGCAGTATATACTTCAGTCGTACCTACCTCCCTCTCTTGTTGTTCTAACTCTCCAGGGTGATTCAAGGTGATTAACCAAAAAACTTGGACAATTTAGAATATTGTCCTAGAGGATGTAGATCAATGCTGCTTAGTTTTCCTAACTCTCTAGGTGAGGGGGGGGGTTACTTACTTACTATGAACTGCTAGAGAGGGTTAGAATGATTCAAGGAAGGTACCTATTTACACTTCAATTGTCCACCAGGAGCCAAGTAATAAGGAGTTGCATTTTTACTTAGTTGAAATGGAGGTACTAGACAGGGCAAGGACACCATCTCAATAGTTCTCAAGCTTATTTCCCCAGGTCACGCTTTGCAATTGTCAGGTGATAGCGCGGCGATTCGGCATTTACAGTAACCTTATCTTTACCCCGCTTCAGTCCACCGAAGTCAGTTTGTGTTACTTTACTTGCAAACGCAGTAATTCCTCATCTTTCTTTCCTGTCTTTCAACTCTGGTTTGTCTTTCAAACTTGCGTTGAATTGCAAGTTATCGTTGTTTTGTTGTTGGTGTAGGTTCTTTTGCACAGCGAGCTTGCTTTGGTAAATTATTCTTTTGTTTGCATTTTAACTGTTTGCTGATTCCGATATGCCTTCCAGAATGAATCATAAATCACCTCTCTTTTTGATCACCTCAACTCGACCATGGGCAGCTTGGAAGACTTTAATGGGATGGAAGTGTTCGTTCGAGGTGTCCCTGAAGGAATAACCGAAAATAAATTGAAGGACTTTTTCGCAAGCTTTATGGGGCGTCTTGGAATCGAAGATTGGGTTTGCCAGAAGATTGGACGGAAGCCGCTTGCAAATATCGTTTTCCTCCAACCAAGCGAAGGCCGCCGGTTCTTAAACAAACATGAAAATATGATGGGCCCGCATGGTCGATATATTATATGTTGTCAGAGTAACAAACCGATTGATCGTTTGGCTGTGCGAAGCTTGGAAATGGAGAGGAAAACGAGGATTGAAGAGAAAAAGAGGCCGAAGAAAGCTTCGAAAACGGATTCTCCAAAACACCAAAGAACCTTTTTATCCTCTGCCTTACAATGTGGGACCTGGAATTGTTTGGACACTGGATTTGCTCTGCGTCCGTACTACACTTCACGGCAGCCTGCGAACTTGGTCTTCAAGGTCATGCAAATTCAATACGAGACGGGAGCAGCTGACCGACTCGATATCCCATACCACAGCATCGAATCCATCGTATGGGGCCCGGATACACCGACAGCTGGATGTGCGATTACTATCACCCTCAGAGAAGCTCCACGTTGCTCTCAACCTGTGACAACATTTGGCTTAATCGATGCTGGAAGAAGACGAGTCCCCGGTCTGAACGAGGAGCACGAAAGGATTTCTGGAAGCTGTCTCGTCTATCGAATCATACTTGCGCATGAACCAAATATAACTCAGAGAATTAATTCTCTGAGCCAAATTCACAGGTTGCCTCCTATCACACGTCGATCAATTCGCATCGTTGAAGGAGTTCATGGCGTTGAGCTCTTTTCTTTTCATCGTGACTTCAAGCGCTTGACTGACAGCTTGTCACCTCGGTCCGCCAGCCTCCCATTCTCGATCCGCTACCAACTCCAGAAGCTGGCTCAAAATGGATATTTGCCGATCGACAGAGTTCTACAACTCCTTCCCCACGTCAAAAAACTGTTTTCTCGCTCGGGAGAGAGGACGACTCTCACAATAATCCGGAAGCTTTTTCGACATATTCCGTGGGCCTCACCAGATGCTGACGTCGCTATTTTTGACGCCTCGAACTTGATAGGGGCCATGTTGGATTTCGAAGAGCAGGTCATTAAAAATGGCTTGTATGAAGAAGACGACGTTGATGAACCAGAGAGAATTGCCATTATACACAAAGCACAAATTACCCCTTCCGGTGTTTATCTGTACGGTCCTGAAGCAGAAAACAACAACAGAGTTCTGAGGAAGTATTCGGGGCATCACGAATACTTCATGCGAATACAATTCAACGATGAAGATGGAGATCGATTGGCCTTCAGCAGGAGTACTTCCAACAAACCAATATTCGCGAGGTTCCAGAAAATCTTGGATGAGGGAATCTCCATTGCGGGTCGGCAGTTTTCATTCCTCGGGTTCTCTCATTCTTCGCTTCGATCCCAGGCTTGCTGGTTTATGGCCCCTTTTGTTCATGAAGGTTCGCTTTTATACTACAAAGGACTGATTTCCGGACTGGGAGACTTTCAGAATATTCGAATTCCGGCCAGATGCGCAGCTCGGATAGGGCAGGCGTTCAGTGATACGCGAAATGCAATCAGATTACCACTTGAAATCAAAAGAGAAATTCCTGATGTTGAGAGAAATGGAAGAGTGTTCAGTGATGGTTGTGGAACGGTTTCAAAAGACGCTCTGGATTTGATATGGGCAGGTTTGCCTGACGGCAAGAAGCCAAATATTCTTCAAATCAGATATCAAGGTTAGTACGCTGCTAAACACTCATAAAATGAGTAAATTAAATAAGATGTGAAAAAGAAAGCTGTTTATGGACACTGACTTTGAACAAAAGGAGCAAAAGGCATGCTTTCCCTAGATACTCGCCTTAGGGGGACACTCATGCAGTTACGAAATTCAATGACCAAGTTTCGAGGATCGGACTCGGCTGATTTAGAAATATGTACGGCTGGCTATAGGCCAATCACTTTGTATTTGAACGAGCAATTGATACCAATCTTGGAGAAACTCGGTGTTGCAAATGACTGGTTTCTTGGCCTTCAAAGGACAGAGATTGAGCGACTCTACTCGACAACATCGAGTGCCAAGAATGCCGCCAAATTTCTCTCATCCCATTCAGTTGGCGATAAGATTAGACTACCGTGGTTCTTGGAACGGCTACCCCATCTTAATCTTTCTTTTCAACAAGATGACTTCCTCACCGGTGCCGTGGAAATTGCAGTCCTCCTTCAGCTAAGAACTCTCAAATATAAAGCCCGAATTCCAGTTCGACAAGGCTTCACACTTTTGGGAATAATGGATGAAACTGGAATTCTCAAGGAAGGCGAAGTATTTTGTGTGGCTGATGTGGAGGGCAAGTCCCAAGTCATAACTGGAGAAAACGGTCGCCAAATCATCATATCGAGATCTCCCGCATTGCACCCAGGAGACATCCAAATGGCGACTGCTGTTACAATACCATCATGGTCCCCCTTGATGCAGCTACGAAACTGCATTTGCTTTAGCCAAAAGGGCGACAGAGATCTTCCTAGCATGCTGAGTGGCGGAGACCTCGATGGCGATCTCTACCATATCATCTTTGATTCAAATGCAAGACCCACCCGACCAATGTATCAGCCGGCAGAATATCCCCGACAGCTTCCGAGGGAACTAAACCGAGCAGTCGAACGTGAAGATATGACCCAATTCTTTATCGAGTTCATGGAAACGGATCAGCTTGGACGAATCTGCAACACTCATAAAATGCTAGCGGACGAAAGCTCGCAAGGAGTTGCTGATCCCCGTTGCATTAAGCTTGCCGAGATGGCCTCTACTGCTGTGGATTTCTCGAAAACTGGATTACCTGTAAGTAAAGATTATTCTTTCCGTTTTGAAGTGCGACTGAATTGGATATCAAAGGTGCGAATGAAAGAAATGCCACGGTATAGTCGCATCCGACCACACTTCATGATGCCAGGACCACATGTGGAGATCTTGAAGGACAAACCAATTTCCTTCATAAGTGAAGAGAGTGTCAGCGCTATCAAACCAGATGACGATGATGATTTCGTAGCCTTCAAATATTATCGCAGCCATCGAATCCTGGGAAAGCTCTTCGATGCCGTCGACGAACACGAAATTTTCAAGCGTTTGCAAGATAATAGAGTCTTGAATACCAAGCATTCGACTAGAAATTGGAATAGAAAGGTATCCTTACTTCAAAGGCTCTGGGTATATTTCCAGCACAATTCAAGGAAGACGGACTGGAAAAAGCACCTCGAGAGAGCGAGGGGAATTCGTGATGAGTAGGGAACTCTTTTCACTTCAAATCCATACCCACAATACCCCAGAAGACTGACTAGATCGGCAGATATGAAGACTCCCTCTTAGACCTAATGTTCGAATACGGACCCAGCCCCCATCTCCCCCTGTCCGAAGTCGAAGTCTTCATAGGCAACATCCTCGGTAAAACAGGTGCTCCAACGCACCGCCAACGCGAAATGGCCATGTCCATGAAAGAACGATTCGAAGACGTTTTATCTACGACGGTAAACTGGATTACATTCCAAGACCAATACACACTCGAAGACGAACCAACGGAAAGACCTGAAGGGTATGATGAGTACAAGATGGAGAAGGGCGTGGGTGTTAGTATGGCTTGTTTGTGGTGCTTTTTGTATGATGAGACTACGACTTTCAATGGTGGGAAGAAAGGGAGTTTGGATTTGCAGAGTTTTGGATATGTGGCTGCTGCTTTGTGTTTGAAGACACTGGATAGACTGGGGAGATTTTGAAGGAGATTGTATGACTTGGTTGTAAAGTGAGTTTCCTTGGAAGATGCAGTTCAGATACCATTTGTTTGTTGGTTTGGGAGTGAGTAAGTTATAACTTGGTGTTTGAAAGATGTTCGGTCATTGCTCTCTGGAATTTATTTCTAAATGCTCACAGACCTTGACAGCCAATAGCTGGGAACGTCTTAGAGAACGAGGTCGGAGGAGCGAAAGTAAAATGAAGTAAAGACACTGAATCCAGGGAACTCTGCGTCTGGGACGCCACTAAGAGATGACGCCCGTAGGCGAAATTTTCGACCTGTCTCATGGAGGGTGGCGGTTGACGAAGGTGCGACGGCAGCGGAGGCAGCCTCCGTAGTCGATGGTTTTGGTATGGAGGTATTGTTGGTTGGTGTTTTTGGTCTACTACTCTATATAATTATGAGCGGATACAATATCCCGCCACTCACGCGACCTATTCCCTCTTAGGTTTTGATACGAACTTAGTCCTGGTCCTCGCAAGATTAGAAATCCTTCTTGGGAGAAGGAGAGGCCTAGAGTTTGACTGGTCTCCTTTCGCCCGCCGTGTTTGGACCGACTGGTTTTGCCTCGCTGCTTACGCAGCAACGTCCCTCAACCCTCCCATCAGCAAGTTCCGCTCTCCTCGTCACCGGTTGCTTTGGGTCCTGCCACACACACCGAGAAGATCTTTTGTGCCTGCAGAAGCCGTCGAAAGCTGTGCTGTCGTCCGGCTTGTGTAAGGGGTTTTGAAGGGGGTTTGGTTTGGCTTTCGGTCCTTGTGCTTTCCGGTGGGGTGATAAATTGGATGCACGTACGTGCAGTGGAGTGAGAATTCCATGTATCTTGGGCAAAGATTGATACATCCATTGCTTGTTTTGAATGATTTCGTCCTTGGCCTAGGCAAACGGAGGGCAAGCGATCGGCAAGAGAAGGGGCAGTACCTCTCGATGCTCTCGTTGATCCAATATTTTGGGACAGTGACGCATTATTGTTCCAAAACATCTGGGACGATATTTCAAATTGTCCTAAAGTTTTAGGACGATAGATTGAGTTTTCCTAAAAAGATAAAACAAAGGCAGCTGTTTACTGTACTTGTCCCTCAGTAGGTCTGCCCGGAGAGAAGAAAATGGTACCACAGAGTTTTAGAAAACGCGAAAGGGATTATCTTGTGAATGAGACATGTCCTTATGAAATGCAAAAGTACCTTTTGTATACTCGAAGATTCCATGCCATTGGATGTCACCAAGTCGTGCGGTTCTGGGGTTCTCTCGAGTTCATTACACCCAGCTCACATTTAAAGCTCGACAATCGGTCACCCTTGCACGGCACTCTCTCTTCTAGGGGTACATTATTTAGCCTCTCTTCCCTATCATGTCTCTCCTGACGGTCCCTTTTCCCCAACCTAAAGTTTGCTTTGACGCTTCATTCCTTTTCCTCCAGTAAAAATCTCCCGCTCAGAGTTCGCCACACGCATTCGTCTTCTCACTTCCTCAAAAGTAAGAGGTGGAAGTTCGGAAACATTACCAAGCTCAACAACATCCTTACAATTCGGCATCTTAAAGCTCACCGCAAGCGAGTTCTCCATCTTTCCCTCAGCCAACTCCGCACATGCCTTTGCCCAATTATCATAACA
Organism: Hymenoscyphus infarciens; assembly: GCA_001414345.1. Lineage (NCBI taxonomy): Eukaryota > Fungi > Ascomycota > Leotiomycetes > Helotiales > Helotiaceae > Hymenoscyphus > Hymenoscyphus infarciens. Next base: position 11,923 of record LLCB01000422.1, read on the forward strand.
ATGCTTCGCCTGTGGAAAATTACTGACAATAACCATGAACTCGTGGAACATTCCATCATACTCGTTCCATTGAACTGTAACTCCACATTTTGCTGCTTGACTCGCAACGACTTTATTTCCATCGATATTTCGTTCTAGAGATCCACATGTGAACCACATTGGTGGGGCTCCGGTCCAATCTTTTACTGCTGCTGGCGAGACAAGTTCGTGGTCTAGCATGGCGGCTGAGCAGTATAGGTGTTCTCGTGGTGGATTGGAAGGCCAGATATCGTCGGTTGGAAAACCTGGGAGGAGAGCAGGGTTTACACTTCCATAGATATCTAATGCGTCGGGGTTGTGCCATGAGGGCATCATGTCGCAGACATCTGCCCATGCACTGCATACTGCAAGTCCAGCTGGGAGAGGGAGTGATATCGGCCTTCCGTGGAAAAGAAGGGGTTGTTTTGAGGATTGCTTTCTGAGCTCCAGAAGAACCCTGGTTAGACCGAAACAGAGATTTCCACCTGCACTATCACCAGCCAGTATAATCTTGTTCGCTGGTACGGCAGTATGTGTTGATCCAGGTGGTGGATAAATAAGACTGGCATATGCCACCAAACCATCAAGAAGTGCACCTGGAAAGGGGCTCTGGGGTGACAATCGATATCGAATAGCAGCTACTCGAGCTTTTGTCTTACGGGCAAGACGGCATGTAGAGACTCTGTACTGGGCGGGACTGCTGAAGTAAAAGCCACCTCCGTGAAAGTACAAAATTGTGAAATCGACTTCGCATTCACTTTCCAGTTTCTTTTGCTTCTCCAATTCGGAAATTTGTGGTTCGGGTGTGTTGGCGGCGACTCCGGCACGGTTGCCTACAAATTCGAGCCCTACTTCACGCAATGGCACCTGCTTTTGTTAGTAATTATGCGAAAGTTTTAGGGAAATTGTGTCATTATTCGTGAAGGTTGGGTTAATTGTCGGTCATTCTTCGAGACGTGTGAAGAATCAGGCACTGTCACCTAAACGTTCTGGTACAATTTCTTGGGAAGGAAGGAGCGACCGGGGGGGGGGGGGNTGGGGGGGGGGGGGGGGGCGGGGGGGGGGGGGTAGATCTCTCACTTACTTCTGATTTTGCTGCGATTGTTTGGTAGGGCTGTTTCAATTGGTCGCATACTCGAAATAGAGCTTCACGTAAGTCGTTCTCCTCCACTTGCGGTGCTGGAAAAGAGGTTCTACTGATCCAAATCGGTCCTCTTGCTGGTGGGTCGCGGGACGTCTCCTTTTGATGCTGTGAGATTGGCTTCCATGGTGTCACTAGAGTTCTCGCAGTCAGTATTAAGTGGAGTGTGGTTGAAAATGAAACAGAGGCACAAGTCCTCCAATCATCCTGATAGAGAAGAAATCTCTCAACTGCAAAGCACTTGCCTGGGTGGGAGATATATTTATTGCAAATTGCTTTCACGAGCTTCTGCTGTTCAGCAATTGTCGTTGGAGCCATGATGAGTGTTCTGGCTTGTTGTGCGCCTAAAAGCACATCTATGTTGAAAAGAGTTTGTAGGGGGGGACAAGGGGGAAGACTCGTTTCGAAGAAATTTCAGGTATTAAATGCTTATTTTATCGGGCACGTTCACCGTTGAAGTCCTTGATGGTGGCATTTTCGACGAATGAGCTTAGCGAGTGAATCTCAAATATCTTTCGAGTAAGCTTGGACTTGGTGAATTTTATTCAGTCTTGCCCTCTAGCATATGATCTATTACCGAGTTAATTTATTTAGAAACAGTATTGGTGCAAGTGATAGTTTCGCTGGTCTCACACTTTCACACTCCATAGATTCTACCAGAGCACTAGGGTCAGCGATAACGACGGTGCTGGTTGATTTTCAATTTAAATTAATGACTACATACATGGATGCTCTGCGACCCAAAGCTTTCAATGGTCCTCCAAATCTGAAGTTCATCCTGATGTTTTGTTTCAATTTTTCATTCCTCATTCTTTTGGCTCTTCTTGATGATCTCGAGAAACACATCCCAAGCCCCACACTTATTCCGACTATTCCATAGGCGTAGCTCTTTCCACACTCTCTTTGTTCTTGTCGATGAAAGCAGAGCACATTTTGGTGACATCCTCTGCGTTTGCTTCCTCGGCTCGTTCCTTGACTCGGCGAACATTTTCAATGTTGATGAAAAGCTTTTGAGACTCAATAATCTTGTACTCAATGCGCTTTTTCAGATCATTATTGATCCAGTAGTCTGCTCCTTTGAGAAAATCAAGAAGCAAGTTCAACTTCTCATTCGTCGTATCAAGATCCTCACCCTCGAGGGCTTGCATGCTGTTCCAGTCGACCTCCTCCCCATAAGCATCATTAACCATTGCAGACAAGGTATGAAAAGAGATAAACCCCAAGGGCTCTGTATCCTCGTCGAATCGAATATGGTCTTCAACTCGAAAACCGCCGCCAAATTGCGCCTTGCACTTTTTGAACGCCCCTGCTAGCACGAGACGATGTGCATGGATTGTCTGTCCTTCGGTAGTATATGAGATGTCCAACATTTCCCCATTCTGTCTCATCTCTCTGAAATTGGCCGAAGGGTCGCGTCTAGAAGACAATTCTGGTGGTGCGAAATAAGGGTGTATGATCGATTTGCAACCCAAAGTCCGTAAGAGCTTGTCATATCTCATCAAGCTTGGTTTGACGGCTTGAGTACGTCCAGAATCGCAGGCGCTGAGTAAAACAAGATCCTCGATTGCCACCCAGCAAGTTTGAACATCAGCAAGCGCCGCTATCTCCCGGGGAGCCGAAGTAATGTTGAGCCATAGCTTTTTAGCCTGAAATTGGAAGGAGCCAATGTTCTTATCAATTTTGTTTTGGAGGTATTCGTAGGTTAAATGGAGATCAAGGAGGAAATTGTCAACTTGGTCCGACCGCAAGTTTGGTGCCATATATTTCAAGTGTTGGAGGTGTATCCATACCATTTCCAAAGCTGGCTCGCCTTTATTTGGTGAAGATTTGCAAAGCACTTCGTTGGTGGGCTCCGAAATAGCAAATGAGGTCTGACTCCAACAAACCCCAGCATGCCGGTACAAAACGATTTCGGAGAGAGACAATAACGGATGACTTGCTCCATTGTGTCCCATTTTGTTGCGCCTATGCGATGGTTCTTGAGGAAATATCTGACGCGACTTGAAGACCTTTACATTTGCTATGAGGGCCCAGTCGGAAGGAGAAAACTTGTAAGTGGCTGAACTTGGGCTTGTCAATGGAGCGAGAACTACGTCTGCGTCGCGCCAGAGATGCGTATCCGTAGTGGAAGTAGTGGAAAGGAGGCGCTGGCTCATGGCTTTTATGCACTCTCTGTAATCTTGTGGCTCAAATACGCCATCTTTGCGATGACGGAGACCAACCTGGAAGAAGGCGGAGCGCAAATGTTGTACATCTTGGTGTATAAATTTGTCAGAGCCAGTGTTTCGAAATGCCGATACGAAGACTTCGTTCTCATGATCATACATGTGTCTTGGCTCATGAAGAATTCGCTTTTCGTCGGGCGCTGTCAGTCCAGTGGATAAGGCACTTCGGATCTTTTCAGAATACTTTTTGCCCTCCCAGCATAATGGCAATGCGACGGACAGAAAATTCCTATACTTTTTCCAGTAGATGTCTGTGCCCAAATGGGGAATCGGCAATACGTAATCAGCAATCAAATCCTCGGTTAGGATTTCCTCGACCTCTAGTGCGTGCAGAAGGTGCTTGTATTTTCGATCTTGTACCACACTTGGCATCAGAAATAGAGTAGAGTCTTTCATTCAAGGAACGAGAAGATTGGGTTTTTTGGCTTTCAAGGCGGTTGTAGCGAGCAACAGATTACTGTCATCCCAGTTTTTCCAAAAAGGGACTGATCTTAAGTCTGCAATATACTCGAATACGTCAGATTTTTCAGAGGTGCAGTGATTAGCGATCAAGTCGCGGAGTAACTGAAATTTAGTTAGCTTGGTCTTTTGGGAAAGTCATAGTTGCGGGCCATTACCTTTAATTCATCATTGCCAAGATAAGAAGCCAAAAAGCTTCCCATATCCCCAAACGAAGATTGTGCTGCAAGCAAACGAATAGATCTGAGCAGACGCAAAATAGATGGCTCCTGCGACAATGTCATCTCGCTCTTCTTTAGTTGAGTTGTCATTACCAGTTGATCAAACAGGAAAAGGCCTGGAATGAGACTGAGCAATTCGAGGTGCTTGGGTTCTGAAGGCTGAACAATCGCGGGAAGTTCGTCAAGCTCAGAGCATAGTTTGTACTCCCCAACCCCATCGCGAGTTGACTTGAAAACAGGACCAAGAATGTTCATGTTGATATCATCAGCCGAGGAAGCCTTTAAGGTCTTTTTATTCCAGTAAAGCCAAAAGCGAATGAGCCATTTGTCTGTGTCTTGATCGATCGTCTTGGGCACATCTCTCTTCTCCAGAAGCTTTCCAATATCCTGAATCTCGATCTTTGCAATATTGAAAGTCTCGCTTTTTAGTAAATCAACGAAGAGCTTCTGCATTGATGGGAGAACAAAGGAATTGGAGGAAAACGCGAACAGTTCCGCTTCCTCTTCAGAGGTCATGAAGTACTGGGTAATTCCTTCCGAATTTCGCAAAGCTAGTTGGGCAAACGTGCCATCTGCAAGGGGCAATATATGGCAACCGTGCAACTGTTGAAACTGGGTGTCCACAGTTGGAACCACTAAGCGTAATAAAACCTCCAGCGCGCGATCCTTCAAGTCGCCGTGGATTTTCTTTGCTATAGGCTCCGATTTGAGTATGGTCCGCAAGAAACTACCAGAAACGGTTTGAATTTCCAGTCCTTTGAGTAGTTCTGAAACATGTTCTGGGACATCTTTAACCAAGTTTTGGTCAAGAGATAGAAGTAAGGGGGCGATCGCTGCTGAGTCGCTCTTTGGCAAGAAATCGAAGACAGCCTTTTCAAGGAGGAAAAGCTTGGGCGGCTTTTGACGGCCGATTACCGGGGCAATGTCAGATTTTGGGAACAAATTTCTCGAGCACGAAGGAACCTTCTTCCAGAAATTAGTAGAAACCAATTCGGAGCAGGTCTTCTTTACCAACTCCTGCCGGGGCCAAAATTGGAAGACATTGTGGCGAACCCGACGAGCTAGGTCCTCCAAAAATGCCAAGTATAAATCAGGCAAAGATTCCCGGAGTAGATAATTGTTCCATTGTGAGTCCGCAACCTCTTGAGTGTCTTCCCCGAATAAATTCAAGTTTATGGACTTTCGGTCACCAGTCAGCGCAAATGTTGCGTGGATATGCACCGGCAAATTAGAAACCGTTGGCAGTTGCAAATGGCTGAAAATCCGTGGTCTGGGGATGCTCGGAGGTGTCGCATGAGAAAGCGAACGATCAGTGGTCGAAGTCGAAAGCAAGCAGGCAATGCCACATTCAACAAGTTTCATTAATCTTCTCTTCATCGGATTGAAGGAGAGATGCTTTGTACTCTCCTGGATATCCTCAATTGCAACCAGCCACTTGTCTTTGCCAGAATAATGATGTCCTGAGGAGAATTTTCTAGAGTAAGAACATAATTCGATTTTGGCAAATTCGTCCGCAGAATCTTCGTCCCGTGGAAGCTTGTTGACCGACCATTGATTATTGTCATCGCCATAAACCTTGAACTCAATTTCTTGAATATTCTTGAGGAACAATAAAGATATTCGGGCCTCGGTGAAATAATGGTTTAGCTTTTCTGACACCACTTTCGCAGTGACAGTTGCATCCTCAGTTGTGGGCGTAAGGCTGGATTTGCCTTGTCGCAAAGGAAATCGAAATATTGTTCCAGGGTAGTATTCGAGATTTCTATCATAACCCCAAAGTCCGTGAAATGGCGCAAGTTGGTTGGGGAGATCTTTGGCATTGGACAGTTGCAGCTGGACTCCTGCCATACGTTCTGCAGAAAAGTCTTTTTCTGGCAAGCACTGTCGTTGAGGGCTAAAATCTCACGTCAGCCACGTTTGGTTACTCTGAATTGGTTGACATACTCAAGAATGAGAAAATATTTTCCAGAGATAACCATGGGAACATCTGCCCAGTGGTACATTGTCTGTGATCCTCTGCCAAATCGACCAATGGTGGTACGATCTTGTCCTTTACTACCCTCTCCAACATTCTGGAAACCTTTCAGATCTTGCTCCTTAAAAACTAGACACATGTCAGAATATTATACAAACTGGATTGTTGGTTTGATTATTACCTCCATCATTGTGTACAAGTAATGCGGGACCTTGATACTTTTTGAGCTCATCTGTTACAAGATTTCCAGTAGCATGCGTCCTATTATCAAGCAGCCAGCTGATCTTTGTAGCGGAGTTCGTGTCATCGGCACTATAACATTTAGGGTTAGCCCGGCCCCCCTTTTCTCGTATACCTACACCAGCATTTTTCAACACCGTCTCGTAATATCATTCGGGAAACCTTAAAACAAATATCCAATGTGGTTTTAAATTCTTCCAACTTTCTCGAATAATATCAACACTTGTTGAGTAATGTTTGGGTTAACGAGAACGACCAAAACTCTATGAAGAATCAACAATCGGAATGTACTCACTTTGCTAGATATTCTCTGAAGGTGCTGTCAATGGAATATCGCTCTAGGGTATCGGCAATACGTGCCGTCGTTTCTTCATGTTGATCAAACTCTTTACAGTTGAGCATTCTCCTCCTAGCCCATCTACTAAGTGGCTGGATGTGGAGCAACTCAGCAGTTGAAGATGGAATCGACGGGTGGGTAAGTTCAGGGGGGTCCGTCGCCGGAATCTTTGGCAGATCCTTGTAGATAATGTCTTCAATAGCGCAAAGATAGCGAGCAGTGTTTGGAACCTTGAGCTTACGAATGGACTCCCACGTCAGTGGTAACTGACTGGCTAGTCTCAAGACCTCAACGGCAATTTCCAAATCGCTCTCGCTCAGGGGTCTCGTGAGTTGTCCGTATTTCACTTGCAAGTTGTCCAGCAGGGAAATGAGATCGTCTGCCGTCGGACCTTCACGAATATCGAGTCGCTCCAAAAGTGCCTGATGGTCGTTCCAAAACCTAATCTCTACATTTGCATAGTAGGGTCCAAGAGATGCACAACTGGGGCTTTGAGCTTTTGGAGGCGAAAAGGCGTTTTCCGGAAGCACAAATGACTGGCTGCTAGTATAAACAAACGGGATGCTTTTTAGGCCGCCATGGTTCGAAAGAAATTGGTTATCGACGCGGGATATGTATTCGAGAACCGCATCAACGATATTTCGGTCGCTCTTTCCCACCCCGTGCTTAAGCTGGGAAAGAAGCACATCACGTGAAATGGGTTCATCCCAACCGAGAAGAGCAACCCAATCCGATGCAGGGGTATTCTCATATATGGACATTTGGGAACCAACAAGTACTCGATCGCGATATCCGCGGCATTGATTTGGTGGCTTGGGTGTCGTGATACTGTTTCCCCGGATCGGAATCCAAGGCAACGTACGAAGTTCAGAGCTCGAGCCAGATTGGGATGAGAAATCGATGCCACCTAGAGAAGTCCCAAGGAGCTTCACAATTTTTTGCTGCAAAGCTGGAAGTGGTAGTTGGAGCTGTTCCCAATTGGCGTAGTAACGAATCCGTGAGTATAACAGGTCCTGGTCCAATTTGGTCTTCAACCCGCATTTCCGCAATTCGGCAGAAAATCGTTGAAAGATCGCTCTTTGTGGTAGTACCTCCTCTTGACCAAAGAAAAGATTCACGAGCTCTTGGTTCGTCGGATCAATCAATTGTGCTGCGGAAGCGAACTTGGATGTCTCCTCTCCACTAGTGTTGATCACAGGAACTAGGGGGATATTTCGAAGTGTTGCTCTTGTATGAGCACTCAGCCTGGAGAACTGAGTCAACACAAAATTTGCGAGTTGAATCGAATGATCTTTGCTCCATTCAATCTCTCCTGCCTCACTCCATTTGGGTATGATCTTCTGTTCAACAATTTGGTGTGCTCCATAACAGCCGAACAGGGTTTGAATGCTGGATGTCAATCGACTGGGAGCAAAAACGATTTGTCCTACCGCAGTGTAAATTGCGTCCTGCAATTGAACGTTTGTTGTCTCGGCCGTCATCAAGCAATTGGTTTCTGATACATATCCGTCTTTTGTTGGCCAAACGCGCAATTTCTCTTTCCGAATAACCTCCACCACGTCTGCCAAAGTATTGAGAGATAGCGGATCAATCGATTTGCGCGGCCAGACGTTGAATATATCGATGGTGGGTTGACTACTAGCCAGAGACCCGAGAAGCTTTGCCCAGGTAATAGGAATCGAATATCGCAACAACCATTCATTCCATTCCGCGGGTTTTTTGTCCTGTATCGTCTTATCTGCTAGCGTGAGAAGTCTTGCGCGGTCGGGGGCGAGACTGAAAAGACTATGGATATAAACAGGTTGATCGATCGAGATAGGCAACGGTAAAACGGTGAATAAGGAGCCCTTGAGTTCGGTGGGGCAATCAATCTGGAATTTTATTAGCACAAGATTCGTAGATGCAAGAGGTTTGATCGTTACTTCCGGCACCTACTCCACCAAATATTATTCGAAACCATTTAGAACAACCGAGTTTATTATCCGAGGTAGTTTAGGAGAATCGAGAAACTCAAGTTCTAATTCTCCTAAACTTTCTTGAACAATACCTTCAAATCTTCTAGACTAGTTCGTACAATCAAGTAAAGCAGGTGCCGGAAAGTAAGGCTCAATTCCCTTAAGATTGTGGCGGGTGGGGTGGCAAACCGGTGAAGCAACCGCAACCCATGGCACTAATCTCTCCCCGTCTGCCCATTCTTGCATCTTGGTGCTCATTAAATCTCCTCTGATGCTATGATAAACTTGGAATTTCGTGTGTTGTATGGTTTTCGATTTCCCCTCACCGCGTGTCAAGGCAAGACCGATTCCAAAAGAATGGTCGAACGATAAACTTGAGTTCTTTAAATTCATCTTGACAGCGTTGTTGACTTTCAATTTATCCCTATCCGTAATCAGTTTATATTCGTTCCAACCACTCCAAGAATTTCAAAGTGAGACCAGAAGTAGCACTTACTTGCGAACAGTGTCTGCATCGAGGACAGAGATTTCGATGAAAAGACCAGCTGTGGACTCAATAGTTATTTTGTCTACATTTTTCATGAAGAGCAGTCCGTTTTTGCCAAACTCGTCCGCGAAGTTTTCCAAGACCTCTCGCAGATCCTCAATATTTGTTACTTTGTCAGATATTCCACTGCGGGAGGCATGTTCTTTGGTGCGCAAAGGAAGGCGGATGATCGTGCCTGGAAAGAATGTATCCGATATTGGCATAAGGCATTGAAAAGCCGCCATGTGGTTTTTCATACCAGGGTCATCAACCCCTTCGACAAAGTTGAAACGCGGTCCCCCATCCGACCATTCTTGATGGGGATCCAATATTGTGAACTGGTCACCAGACAAAATGGAAGGCGAGTCCGTGTAGTTGTAAACCTACAAGATCAGCAAAACGAAGCTTCGTCAAAAGAAACACCCACAGTGTTGAACCCTCGTCCAAATTTACCTGTGGTTGAACCGTCTTTGTACTTGAGAGATTCCCCAAGCTGAGAAAGGCTTTCAAAATCCTTTGGGGTAAACAGCGCATTATTGTAAGCAAGCAAGGCAGGCCCTTGAAATTTCTCAAGGCAGGGATCTTGCAGAGGCGTGATTGGGTATGTGTCCTCGTCCAAGAAAAACGTCTGTTGATGTTCAGCTTCAAATCTCGAGTTTTGACATGGGCGGGAGGCACATACTACTTTGCTTGCTCCGGCGTCGTCGGCATTTTGTAATACGATACGGATCTCAGTACTCGTGCTTTGGTGTGGGAATTACAGATATGTACTTACGTTCTCTGCGGTGAGAACATTAGCAGTAGCGCGATTTGGGTGATTGGAAACTGACCTAAGGACTCCACCACCAGCAGGATAGTCGCGACAAATGTTCTTCAGGGTGACTGTTAGGCGCTGGCGCTGCGCATTGGACGCTATGGCCTTGACGACCATGATTACATCGGGCTTTTGGTTGTTGTTTCGAGATGCAAGTTGGGTTTGGAAGTCGAAGTTGAAAGTTGATGTTGATGTTGATGTTGCGGAATGTGGTTGTAAGGTTGAATGCGGAGATGGAGCTTTTTCTACGCGAGGAGAGGTGTGGACCACACAACTCAAAGTGAATCTTGAATCTGTAGTAGCAAACCCTTTGATTAATACTCGCATGCACATGCAACCCTCAACCAAAGAAATTGAAAGAATTGACGAGGAAATTGAGGGTGAATCGATATTTCTGGAAGTTTCGAGACTTACGTGCCTATAAATTCACCCTCTAAAAAGAGCGGTGTTATTATGGGTTTAAATGGCATTGTTCAGCTTCCAATTTTGAGCAAGTGAGGCATAGGGTTTCATGTTCGGTTGGATTGACACCCCTCCAACCACAATGGCCATGCAACCGCCAATTGAAGAAGAATACTCTAGGCAATGAGGCAGACTCGGATTCTACCGCAATCCGAGTTCCGCGATACCTTTCCATCGCTCGATGGGCAAGGCTCGATGGGTCTCATTTTCGTTCACCGAATGGGCCGGTCGATGGGCCAACAAGGTCACAATTCTGCTCACCGATTAACAAAACATTGAAATAAGGACGCAAACATTTGGCCAGGCGAGCGACTCTAGTTGCTGATGTGCCGATGTCGATAGGGAGGAAGAGTTGATGAAGTGAGGTTGTCGATAAGGTAGGCTTAGACGAATCACGTGTTTACCCCGCTCCACGGGCAACGAACGTTCTCGTACAATTTAATATCTATCAAAAGCTTTCGGACAATTGGGTTTCGTCGCTCTAAATTATTTTGGTTATTCTTCGATAATCTTCCAAGTGTCTAGAATAATCCATTCCTTTCTCCTAGAAAGTTCGAACAATCTAAGCTATTTGCCGCTTTTGTGATCCACCAAAATCAAATGGTGGATGACTTTTTATCACAAACCCCGGAAACCAGAGTTTTCTATTACCTTGTGTCTTCTATGCATATTTTAGTTGGTGTAAATTAACCGCAACTGATTGATTGCCGGCTCTAGCACTAGTTAAGTTGGCTAGCGCGTTATTATGAAGCCACATCATCTCCACAATCCTATTTATTAACACTTCTTCAGCAAAACAAAAAAAATCGTATTCAAAGTACCAAACTTTCACAAATCATTTGATAGCCTACAATGTTTCGATCTTTAATTACACGGCACCTCTCCAAAGGCCTAACCAGCCGTTCCATCCAACTCTTTCCACGTCCACAATTCTCACAATCCAATTCAACGCCATTAAAAACATGATATTCGAGCATAGGAATCCGTGGAGAAAACCGTCAAGTCGCTTCAAAAACTCGCCAGAAAAGGTTACCTTGGGTCCGTTGCGAGGATTGCAGTTACATACATTTTGCCCTTCTTCTCATTGGCTTTGTCATTTACCAAAATGATGAATACCTCGAAAAGGAAAAAAAGGCTGGAGTCGTGCATCGGACCGAGAATGAAGTAGTTCGAATAAAATAAGGAGAACAGCCTCGAGTTCCACCTAAAGTAACTCCCTGGGGGCTGGAAGGTGTACGGGACTCATTGGGCTGGGGAATTTGTCGGGATTTAGAAGGACTGAAAAAAATGAGTATAATTAGAACTAAACTCTCCACTTTATTTGTTTTCTAAAACAAATACTAAAAACAGGCCGTCGCTTATTTTGTACGCTCGAACAAACAAATCATCTCTGCTATTGTAGCAGTGACTAAAGATCCAATGGCGCGTGGTTATGAAGTCACTTCCCCGACCGAGGAATAGGTTATCATTTCATCCATACTATCTCAAAAATCTCTCGCCTCTATCCTTTCTTCAAAAGAATATAAAACCAGATTCCCAATTTTCTAAAGCTCTAACATGGTATAGTACGATTATCGATTCCCCGATACCTTATAAAAAGAACGTTGCGGCATAAACTCCACGTCTTTCCTGCCCGAAACTTTGTTCATTTTAGGCCACTTCCCTTCTTACCCTTCGATTCGAGGGGCTTCGACCATTACACTATTAGAATATAATAAAGAACACTATTATATAGGTCACAACGGGACTGGTAGAAAGAGTCCTTTAGCAGCAGTACCAACAGATAATTCATTATTCCCTCTTTTTTCTGGTATCTCAAGCAGTTTCAAATAATGATGAACCAAGGGACTTTGGGTCGTCTATCACTGTGGGAATGTACATATAAAAAGCAACGGAAAGTGATCTTTCGTATACCACGAAAATGGCAACTTCATGGCTCGCTTAGGGTATGATCACAAAGGACCCTCACATGAAAAATGTGTTGGTGTCTGGAAGGTATATGAGAATATGCTTAAGTATTTACATGACGCTCCCATTGAATTTTTCGAGGACCAGGAAACTAGCGATGTCCAAAAGAAAAAGGTTCATTCATAGCAATAGAAAAGAGGTGTCGGCCTATCATTACAGAAGAACGACGAACCAGTATTTTTTAGCCATGATTTGTAAAGTACTTGCTGAGTGATTTGGGATTTTGGTTTTCCACCCAAAAGGCAGTCATGAATTCACTCGGGGACGGTAATGTAGCAAGAGCTTCGGGGCGTTCATCCATAATATGAAAATTAATTTTGACGAGCTTCTGTCGCTTATATTTAGATATATGCTTGCCTTCTACCTGTATATCAACAAGCTTCTCAATAACATCTCTATCTATAAAGTAGTACAACCTCTACCTTTTAATAACATTTTATAAGTATAATACTCATAATAGTTAGCACTTTAGCGTACTAGCGTTTAGAAAACTTATACTATAGTAGAAACTAACTCTAAATAATTAGTTAAAGAAAAGTATTACAAGGATCTTAATCCTCTACACGTTTTCCTAAATTCTCTACCTTTTCTTATAAATAGCATAAACTCCTCTTACTTGCTTTTGTCTCTGAAACTAATTAGTTATAGACTTCTGTTTAAGGGCGAACCTGTTGAGTTCATTCTCGGAAACGGAGAAGATTTCGAAACCTACTCCGTTTACAAGGAAGTACTTTACAGCACTTCAATATTGTTCAAGATATATTTAGATGAAACAGACTCTGTAAATCCTTCGACTGGCAAAATCAAAATAGTAATTAATTATACAAGCCCCTCCCCCAGTGTGCGGAACATTGCTGAAATGGCTTTACGAACGAGAATTCTCTCTAAATGTGGGTTACAATCTTAGTCATATATTGGATTCATATATGTTCGCCGGCCACCTATGCATCGTTAAGTTGAATAATTGTATTATAGGCCTAATCCAAGACAAAATCACCAGTTAGAACAATGCAGTAGATGATGACATAAACTGGAATTAGGATCGCATGGCTCGCGTTTTTAAAGAGTTTAAGAGTACCACTCGCCAAGTACCGAGCCACTCCAGAAGATTTGTGGTGCTTTCGTTTAGTATGCGATATATTGTCATCGCGCTGACGAGATCAGCCAAAATACCATCTTGAGAGGGATAGAAACTAGACTCCATTCAGAATATCGAAAGTGCAATTAATGATTCAAAGACGCCTGGACGTGGGTGCTGGGCTGTTTGTCACATTCTGGCCACACCATGTATACCGAATTCCTGCGGGCGAGGAGAATTTGGTGGGTCTCCAGTATGTGAAGTTCATATTCATAGGTACGGCAAGAGTTTCATAGCGGCAAAGGAGCTCCTTTCTAAAGGTCCCAAATTTTAGCCTCCTTTCCGTGGGTGGGGGTTCGATATTAACAAATATACCAACTCTCACTTGTGCCTCCAAGGAAGCTTTCTATGAAAATTATAGTTGAGGGGGGAGTGGTCCGAACAGGAAATAAGTGACAAGAGTTGCGAGCTGAAAGTGTGGATGCATGGAGGAAATTACCGGTTTTCGAATGAAGTCACAGTCCTCTTAGCTCTCTTCTTGATATTTAGCTTAGGGATAGATGCTATTGTTTAGTAATTGTGTGATACAATGGACTTGCGAAGTTGGGCTCCATATTATACACAGAAAAACTTCATTCCAGATGCCATGATATAGTTCACCGGAAGTCCTTATCCCCACTCTATGTTTCTTTTTTGCTTTTTGGAAAGATTTCCCAAACCCCAATTGAAAGCGCACTCAGGCTTCATTTGCTCTCTCCGCCACAGGTAAAGTTTTTTCTGTTGTGTTCTGACATGGTCTCATCACAGTGCTTGACTTAGTAATTATTTTGAGGCACGCATTCGGCGAGTGAAAATATCTGGAGTTTCCAGGGCGATACTTGTAAAACATTAATCTTTTTTTTGTATAGCATATGAGAAATTGCACAGAGCTTAGGTCTAGAGACGTGACCGTCCACGTGGAGCGTAAGGCAGAACGTTATGAATGTGGGTTTTCTACAAAGTATACTTACCACCATACTGCACCGCAATAAACCACTGCTCTTCTGCCATCAAACATTGTAGTTTGGAAGCTCTAGTAAAATGTGACACCGGAACACCAGAATATCCTTTCCTTCCAAATAAGTTAGAATCTTGAAATGCCAGCTTATTCCGCTTTGAAATGTTCTCTAGACGGATCGTGGTTCTAAACACTTTTTCTGTGAATGATCCCGATTTCTGTCGTTAGAGCCTGGCTATTGTTTGGTCTCGTGAGTATTGAGAGAAACCTACCGAATAATCTGAAGACATGTTCCGAATGCTACTCAATAGCTTTAAAATATTGCTGGTGGTATAGCTGTCACAGAAAAATGGGGTCTCACGTGACCCCTTTTCCCTGTATATATAGCAGAGTTTTCACCTCCTAATACAAGGCTCCTCAGTGCGTTTTCAACCCAAAAATACGTCACAATAGCGTATAAGTAGATCCACAGTTAACCTAAGCTACGCCTGCCTCAGCGTGCTATGATTCTTCTAAAAGGTTCGTATAATTGCAATACACTTTTTTCAATCATCCAGTTTATCCTGAATCAACAGGCGGTATTGTCCACATCATTTTATACAATTCTAGAATATAAAAATCACAGGAGGGGTACAATTTCATAATGGTGTTACAACGATGTACACCCTCGGGGTCTACTTGAGGCTTGAAAGATTTATGATTTTTAAAAAATAATAGGTCTGGCTACAAGATCCATGTTGTAAGTTTTTCCATAACGACTCTACCTCCCATTTTCCCCACCGAGCATGTTCGAAAGCCTAACAGCTTCCTTATTTACTCAATCTGCGCTCACTCAATTTTTGTTACAACGCTTCTTTCCGGTAAGTGTACATTCCCTAGTATAGCCAGGTACTGATCGACAAAAACCTAGTGAGCAAGTTGCAACTCAATCGGGGTCGCAAAAAGAAAAAGCAACAAGAAGATTAGCAATAAGAAAACCTCACGAGGTAGAAGGAAAACAAGAAAGAGGAGAATGCGGGGATTGCGAGGCCACCAAGCCAGACAGTAAAAGGCAACTCCATGTATCCACAATGACCATCCCCCACCTGCGTGCTCACTACCTAGGCAGTGAGACGCCAAAACACCACACCAGCCACGGCGATAGCGATGGCTACTTTGCCAACGGTAATCTTCCAATTTCTTCCCTTGACCATCTTTTCAACCTTTACGATTCTTTCCACTTCCACTTCGTCTTCCTCCTCAGCAAGCCTATGAAGTTGGGAAAGGTAATTGTCAAAAGACTCGATATCATTCTCCAAAGCGAACGAGAACGGGGTCTCTGCTGCCGCAGCCAAAGATGAAGTGGCCGAAACTGGACTATTGACCGCAGACAACAGCGGAGCCACTGGGCCAACCTTGATGGGAGTCAGGCGTGTGTTGGACCAGGATGATGACACAGCCGAGTAGATGAGAAGGGGGGCATAGCAGAAGAATGCAAATAGCATGAGGGAGAAAGTTAAGAATGCCATGGCGTTGAGGTACATAGTTCCAGGGGTAGCGGCAGACCACCATCCTTGCACCGTCTCCTTGGTGGGTTTGGCGTTAATGGCTTGATGGATAAAAATTTCGTTATCGAGCTGTTGTGTAAGACGACAGTTTTCGTCACGCAGGCGATCGAAATGCTTTTCCAGAAAACTTTTATCATCTTTCAAATCAGCAATTTCAGTTTGGGCAGCTGCAAATTCGCCGAGAAGGATCTTTTGAGAAGTTTTATGGCGGATCACTTTCTTTTCGTGTTTCTCTTTCAGTCGACTGAGTTGGTTCTCGTGTTCCTCCAACAGATCGATAGTTCGACTCTCATGCTCGTCCTGCAAAAAGCTTATTTCATTGTCATGTTGCTTCTTCGCAGTTCTTTGCTCGTTCTTCAATGTATTAATGTTGGAAGCCATCTTTCGGTTGGATTCCGCAAGGCCCGAATTCTGCGTAGATAAGTCGGCGACGGTTTGGTTTGCCTTGCTTTTGGCCTGTTCGGTGTCGAAGAGAGTATCCTCCAGCGCTTGGATTGTTTTCGATGTCGAAGTCCGATAACGGTTCAATGCTGTGAAATCTCTCGTGCGTTCTTTGCACTTTGTCTCGGATTTTTCCTTCTCCTCGCGGCATTTTAGGAGATCTCTTTGGAGTTCCCACTCTCTGATCGAGGGATGCGGGCAGATATGTCCGTTTCCAAGTTTCAAGTTGGCATTTTCAGTTTCCAAGTCCTTGACCTAGGAAGTATTAGTGGGGCTCACAACTTCTTGTGTTTGTGATGTTATTAGTGCAAGACAAAGTAGAAGAATCATAAACATTATCCAAGACGGTTGAGACAACCAAAGACCATGCATCCCAATTCTTCCATCTAGTTCAAATAAATAAAATTAAAACTTAAGATTATTCGAGAGAAGGCAGAAGCATAAAGACAGTGTCTAAAACAGTTCTACTTGATCAAAGACCACGTCTTTTAAATTCTCTGATCCATCTCGAATAACCAAACAATACCCAAGAAAACTCGAAAGAAGGCTGGAGAATAAAGTTATTATCCGAGAAATCCGTGGAGAGCGTCGGTCTCAATTGTCTCAATCATCTCGAGTAACAGAATCTTACTTCAGGTTATCCGAGACAAACTAGAAGAATGAAAGGAGCTCCTCCCAGATAGAGTCGAGTAATTGAAGACAAAAAGCTCAATACTCCAATCCATCTAGGATAATAGAATAACGTGGGATGGTCGGAGGACATCCAATCAAGGAGGAGTGTAGATAGAACGGAACTTCAACAAAAGGGTTCGATCTCACCTTTTGGGCTGTTGTGCTGCTATTCTGAAGTACCACAACAAGGGCCTCCAATCTTTGAACCTCGGCAATATAAGGGACCAAGATCTCTTGATGTCGTTTCTCGGCATCTTGCATCCAACTCGCCTGGTCATGTTCATATTTCTCTTCGTAGTGTCGGGAAACACGTGCCTCTTGCGCGGCATTGAGTGGGTGGTCAGCTTCTGTGACTTGTTGGGCGGGTATAGCTGTGGAAGACTGAGATGTGGGAGGTTGAGGTGCGGGAGCTTTTGGTTCGGCCATTCGCTGAAATATATTAGTAGATGTACTCTCATTAAAAAAAGAGACAAGTGCTTGGTGGTGGATGAGAAGGAACAAAGACCTTCTCGAGCTCCAGTATTGGGGAGCAAAGGGTAGAGAAAGGGAGCTGATAGCTTACAGAACGTAACCGTCTTAACTCATCTTCTGCCGTAAATTTCTGACCGTCTGCAGCCATCTTTTCGGCAATTGCGCTTGCTCTGGCTTCTTTGGCTTCAAGCAATTCCTCATCAAGCATCTTCAATTGACGCTCGAGTCCCTCTATTTTAAGTGTTTCATCATCGAGCTTCCTGTTGACTGTACCGAGATAATCCGCTACCTCATCAAACTGTTTTTTGAGATTGTTGGGGTACTCTGTCTTGATCCACTCGACCGGGAATTTCAAAAAATTGATGTCGTTCACCATCTTGGAATTGTTAGGTAGTGGTCCAGAGTGGTGTTCGTGAAGGTATGAGGGGTAAGGTATAAGGAGGGTTGTCGAGTAGCCGCACGCGTCGACGACCAAGAGTAAGCGTGTTCGTAACGTTGCCGAGTATCTAGACGATGACGAGAACAGTGCTAGGGAGTTGTTGAGTATTCAGAGAACAGATACGTGTGTTTTGCGAAATTGCTGGGTGTTTAGTCAATGACCAAAGGTAAACGGTTTCGCGATCGATGTCGTGGTATGATGCGAAGGGGAGCAGGTCAAGTCCCGAGGGTCGATGGACTTAAGTATTATTTTAGTGGGAAATTAGCGCGGGGCTGGGGTAGTAAGCTCGTGGTGAATTGAAGAATGATTTAATAGTGGCCGGGGTCGTGCCTGAGAAGTGAATGTTGGAGTAAAATAGGGGGTTTCGCTTAGCGCGACTTGACACTATCACCACTTGCCAACCTCACGGCGACGAGAAGAGCGATTACGAAGGAAATAGGACATGCTGCACCGTAGACTTATGTATGATGTTGAGTTAGTGCCTGCCGGTGGCATAAATATTCATAGAATATCTAATATTTGGGAGGTTTCTACTGCCAATGGACCTCGACCAGCGCCTTCGACACACGACCCCCTGCAATAATGGACCAATGACCCCCAAAAACCACAAGTCCGAACCAACCACCCCGACCTCTGAAATAACCTATCTCTCCCTCTGCCACTCGCCACCCTTCCAAGCACTCAGAGCAAAACCTTCCAGTGAAGAGACCAATGTAAGTTGGCAGAATATTTGCACAATCCGGCCGGCATCGCACAACCACAGTGAAGGCTCTAATGTATGCCGATGGAGGTTTTGCGTGAGCCCGCATAGCACGAATTTTTGTTAGAAATGGAATGCCTTCCCGCAAAGCACACTTCTCAGTGAGGGTTCTAATGTTGATAGTGGAAGAATTACTGGGTTAATGGACTTGGGCTGAAATGTGCACTATCTTAAAGTGCCATTTCTTACTGTAACAACACAGTATGAACAAGAGAGAAAAATAGATCCAATGAACCCGAAGAATATACACACCCACCTACCAAATACCAAGTTACAGGTCACAAACCCCTCTTCAACACCAGGAAAGGAAATCACGTAGATTGACCACAACTATAACCAGACACAAAAAAACAACTTTTCAATTACCCCACCCGAAAAGCAACAACAGAATATCTAAACGTCTAAAACAAGCCTCTACCTCCATCCCTCCCTCTTCTCTACAACGCTTTAACCACACTCCCCTCGTCAAACAGATCACCCAGCAACCCCCTCCTACACCCCTCCAAGTCCACCACCCCCATCGAGTACGTACTCTCAAAAGCCCAAATACTCAACTGTCCAAAGAACGGCCGTAAAACCTTAGCAACAAGTTCATCCTTCCTCTCCCAACTCCCCTCATCACTAATACCCCCCGGTCCAATGAGCAACCTCCTCATCTGACTCTGACTAGCCTGCATAGTATTACTTTCCTGTAGTACAGCAGAAGAGGGTGCCGCATGGGAGCCCAGTTCCTCCGAGAGCTCATCTGCAAGGGCTGTAGGATGGAAGTGCGAGGAGCGGTAGACGGCATCGATGGTATCGGTTATGAAGAGCCATTCGTGGAGTTGGAAATCATCGGGGGCGACGCAGATGAGCGTGTCGAGGAGCTTGCAGGCTTGGAGGACGGAAGTGTTGCTATAGGTGTCGGAGGCGGCGCTGTGGTCGGGCGCTACGATGGAGGATATTGCGGTGTGTAATTCTGCGTTGACGATCGGCCATAAAGTCGCGAGATGGATTGTGGAGGTCTTCAGAATTAATGCACGAAGTAAGAGATAGATATCTGCTCTTGTGGTTGAGGAGGGCGAGGAAGTGGTGGTTGCTGGTAGAAGCTCAACAATCTTTTCTTGTATTAATGGCAGATCTCCGACGAAATTGTCATCCATACCCGCGAGGACGAGTGTCGCAGCACGACGCAGATTCAGTTGCGTTTTTCTGTCTGCTTCTAGTCTGGCGGATGTTGCCCCAACACCAAAGACGATACCCGCAGTGGCAGGGGGAACAATTCGGGTGAGTATATCCGGCATCCGCTCTTTGTCACTCATGGTCCATTGCTTCAGTAATGAGAGCCAGTCACTCTCAACAAGTGATACGGGACTTGAAAAGAATTTAGGATCAAGGAAAGCATCACCGAGGTCCTTTTTCCATGCCTTTTGGTTGTTGGCCAATCTACTCAGTTGGTAGAGTAACTCGAGGGTGCTTTTAGAGACGTTATCTGGGAATGATTTAGACTTGAATGTTGGCCCAATGACACTAGTTGAGATGGTGCTGGATGCGGAAATTACACGGTCAGGCTCGACGAGGATTTTAGGTAGGTTTGGAGCAATCGATGCGAGAATTCCGACGACATCGTCAGCTCTCGATAGCGTGGATACGGTATTGGTCATTAAGCGTTCATCGGCATCTGATGTCACTTCTGAGAATCCCATCGGCCGAGTGGTGAATATTGCTGTTAATAATCGGAGAAATAGATCCTGTACATCCATTAGTAAATGTCAAATATATGGGACCATTAACAACTTACGCCCAGTTCTCTTCGCATTTTACGCTGCTCACCAAAGTTTGTATTATCAACTTTCTCTCCCAGTATTGCGGCAAACTCCAATAGACTTGGCAACGTCTGCCTGTGAGGAAAGGGATTCGTCAGCAAATCCTTCAAGAAGGTCATGCAATCAGTCCATATTTCATCCATGGTGTCATCTTCCAAAGACCGGGCATATTCAACCAAGAAGACGACGAGATCCGTATCATTGAGTGACGAGGTCATAGTTGACTTTCGTGAAGGGTCCAGAGCAGACGGGTTTGTGCGACTATATATAGCATTGAATATGGCCGGAATTGTGTGCTTCGGACTCGATCCGTCCAATACGTGGAGGAGGTTGAAGACCACCGTGGGCTTTGGAGCGGACTCTTGTTGAGACTTCTGCCATATCTCCACAACTGTCTCTAAGCACTCCAATGCTTCTGCAGCAAACAAGTGTTCAAGTAGCCTGCGAGCACGATTTCTCATGCGCAAGGATGTATAATTAAACGAAGCCACGGACTGCGGATCCTGATGAGTTGTTTCCTGTCCACCCCAAGACCAAATAAGAAAGCATATTCGCACAGCATCTTGAAATGACAACAAGACCGTAAGCCGATTGTTTGCTGTAACACTCCTCGATTGGGGAGCATCAGATGTGAAGACATTAGAAACCATGTTTCCAAAGAAGCCTTGAGTCTGTTCTGGACTCTTGACGATGGGTGTTTTTGATTCGTCCTGAAGCAATTTGTCATGCCCTCTAGCGAGGACTTGCTCGAGCCCGTTCAGTAACGAGATCAAGGTAGATTCGGGCGCCACCCCTCCAGCATCGAGATCCGAGTCCTTGAAAGTTTCTTGCAAGCTTTTGAATGTTTGCCCTATTTGAGCACAGAGTGTTTCGACCAGAGGAATAAGAATCTGGAAAATGTTGCCTGAATAGAATGGGAGGCATTCAGTAAGGAAGCTGACCCAGCTATCAAGTACCGGCCTGCTACTCGGAGAAGCAAACCCCGCTTGTAAACATTTGATGAGTTTTTGCGGAGGGGGAGGATGTCTCATAAACGGGCCTAAATCAACCCTATCTGTTGACGAAGGTATCGAGATTTGGGGTGTCTCTTGGGTATTTGGGCGTTTTAGTTCTGCCGCGGATGGTTCTGGTGCTACGAGAGCCGCAGATGCATTTCGAATTCGGAGCGAATCATACACAACGTCCAGCAGCAAGACTTGAATAAAAGGATCAGTCCCATCAAGAGAATGGCTTAAGCGGGCGATAAGAGTATCCTCTAGTTTCAAGCCAGCGAGTTGCGTAGAGTAGGGGCTCAGTAGTATTTGATGAAGGGTTGTCAACGCGGTCCTGTGAAACTGACTCATTCGGACGTCTGGCTCAGCTCTCTTGGGATCCTGACTCCCAGAAACAGCCTTTAGGCAAACCTGCAAGAAAAACTCGAGGAGGGTGACTTCGTTATCGCGACCAGCTACAGATGTTGGTTAGCATTATATGTCGAGGGTAGCAATCAAAGCACGTACTTATTCTACTCAGAAAATGCTCACTTCCTTCTGGAGCGATGGTGTTCTCTGCCAGAGCAGCCCACATGCCATCGGAAGACCAGCGTAGAATGTTTGAGAGGGTTTGAAGATAGTATAAACATTGATCCAGATCATCTTCCGGGGTGTATGGTCTCACACTGACTTCTGCTGAGCTAGATTTCCCGGCAGGTGTGGTTTGCAGAAATTTGAAGTCCGCAAATTTTGAGACAAGAAGATGGAAAAGCCTGTAACATGTTAGAAGAATGTAGCAATGAGGAACTTTATAATACGAACTTATCGATCCCTACAAGACTATGGAGCCAAGTTCTTACAGTCATGAATAATTGTGTACGCTCATCTACCAGTGCATCCAGAAATAAGAAAAGAGGTCTCGCAAGCATAACTTGGTAATTTGCAGTGCCCGACAGGCGATTCCCCCCTTGCATCTCATTGAGAGTCGATTTGGAAGACCTTCGTTCCATGTGGCCGGCGTTATCTTGAAGTGTATGTGTCCAAAGAACACTAAAGCTGCGGCCAGGATCTGCGTTCCGAACAGCAAAAGTCCCCTTGATGTCATGTTGTAACATCAAAGAGCAGATGGTTGATTCCACCTCCCGATTGGATAATGTCAGACTTTTCTGGAGCTGCCAGAGACAGCGAACCGTCTCAACGTGATATTTGGGTTGGGCTGCTGAAAGGTATAACCAAGCCAGGCGCACCAAGGGGTCTATCAAGTCAGACAAATCCTTCTTCGACAAGTAGGCAGACGAAAAGAGGTTGGTGGCAAGGAATACGATAGAGGTAAAAGCTACAAATGGCAGTTGAGAGGGTTCTGCCATTCTACT
Source organism: Hymenoscyphus infarciens (assembly GCA_001414345.1). Classification (NCBI taxonomy): domain Eukaryota; kingdom Fungi; phylum Ascomycota; class Leotiomycetes; order Helotiales; family Helotiaceae; genus Hymenoscyphus; species Hymenoscyphus infarciens. The sequence continues at coordinate 34,818 of LLCB01000422.1, forward strand.
ATGCATAGATGAGAGTATATTTCCAACATCTAAGCTCTCTGTTTTGGGAATTTTCTTCAGCATTATCACTAAAAGCTTGGTCTTCATGCCAGCATCAGCACTTGATACTGGATCTGAGAGACTTTGACTAGTAATGATTCCCACTTCTCTCATCAAAAGCTGACTCATACTATTCGCAGAGAATGGAGGTGGAACAGCATCGAGGTTCCCTTGGTCTTCGACGTAAAATGTCTTCATGATTCGCAATATCTCGGTGCCGGATTTGTGGCAAATCTCCTCGTCCGCATTGGTAGGAGTAGATGATTGACTTGTTGATGGCCGAGTCTGGAAGGCTCGATCGGGTATGATCTCTACAAGATCCATCGCAGTGCTCAAAGCTAATCTGGAAACCTCCTCGGTCATACCACTGGCCCCATTTTGTTTTCCTGGCTTTTCCTTGAAATCTTTCATCATGGTCAAAATGGTAAGAGTTGCTAAAGGGGCGTGTATCACCACCATTTCTTCCTCCCGTACGTTGAAATGGGCGATCATGAAATTGACCAATGAGAGCTTATCGATCCTTTCAGCAGCAGTCGCGTTCCCTGGTCTGATTGCTTGAGCAATCAAACCAACAATCTCTGCCCAGATGAGACCACTCTCTACACCATCAAAAAACACACTGGCACTGCGAAGCACTTCAGAAAAGTCGGCTTTACTCTCAGCCTGATCTTTGTACTTGCGAACACTGTCAACCACAGGCAGAAATATATCTGGCACAACAAGTCCGCCGATCTCCCACCTATCCATCAAGGAAAGGCATATGCGAAATGGTTTGGCCCTCTCTGTGGGATTGATACTCTCGCGGCTAATCAGTTTCAACAGAGCTTGAGTGAGTGGCTGTATTCCATGTTCCTCAAAATAGTGTGTCCTTGAGGACGCCTGGGTACTGAGATGATCGGCAGCTACAGATGCAGGAGATTCGGGCACTCCTTCACCATCTATGTTTAGGGGTTCAGGGCCAAGCAACCATGTCCATAGTCGTCTATTCAAGCTCATATCTCTACGGGCAACAACACCAGCGGCAGCAGTAATCAGGAGTTCTAGGTCTTCCGTCTTGACTCGTTTTTGTAGGACCTGGGAGTGTAGTGGAAGGTGGGTTACAAGAAGATCCAGGAATCCACGCTGAATTAATAATTGGTCATCGGCCAATCCAGCAGCAAAACATCGTAAGAGAAGACCAGGCTCAGGGGATGTCACTAAATTTGCCAATTTCTTGCTTGGGATATCATCAGTCGATCCATTATTGGTACCCGCGGGTAACGGTTGGCCAAGTTTTGGAAGATTTCGAATGAGATATGCTAGAGCTCCAAGTCGACGAGTATTACTTGTGATTGCGGCCAAGAAGAAGCATTGCCAAAAATATTCATCAGCGCTGTTGTGGCCCTCTCCGAGATCCTCGCCATTTTTTGATCGCACGGAATGTTTGAACCCATCCAGCAACTTCAAGGTCCTTTCAAATTCTTCACTTGTCTCCTCTTCAAGTCCGGGCAAGACCGAGAGTATAATGGCTTTAAGGGCAGGCCGTAAGGATCGAGCATCGAGATTTACGAGGTATTTCTCCAGAAGGTCAAGGAATGGCGTCCGTACAGAAAGGGAAGCGAACGAGAGGGTTGAAGCTAGGCCTGGGAGATATAAAGGAAGGTCCCTTGAAAGCGCATCTTTTCCTATCATTGAAAATATGTAGGCGTACACTTCTATTGCTTTCTGGTGTACACCGGAGGGGAGGGAGGGGTTGAGGCATTGTGCCAGCCGTTTTGCGACAATTGCCTTGGACGGGACAACAACAATCGAGGTTGGCCGTGCTTGCAGAGACTATTATAGAATTTTAGTGGCCTTCTTATGAGAGACTTTTCGATGCCACCAACTTTCAACAGCCTTCCCAGAAAGGAAATATAATCTGCCCATTCCTGCAAGTTCGTATCGAATAGGGAGAGCGCTCTCTCCACTCCGGAGGCATATCTGCGGAAGGCTTTATCTTTGCTGGGGGTTTCATCTGAGGTAGTAGAGTAGATTAGTACATGTTATAAAGTATACGAGCATTCGAGGTAGCTATACCAGTAGTCCATTTCCGGGAAACGGGAGATACCCTGCCAGAGCTGGTGGGAGATGTCGACTGACGCCCTGAGCTCGGCTCAAGGGGGCCCATGGTTCTTGCAAAGCGTCTGCGAAGGGAAGTTGCTGGTGCAGAGCATATCGGCTCTCAACAAGAGGGAAATGCGGTTCAATAGAGCAAAGCGTGTCCTTTCAGATGATGATGCTGTTGTTTCTGGTGTTTCTGGTGTTTCTGGTGTTTCTGACCTTGTCCCTAGTGCCAAGATGCACCCCTGCCATTGGAAAAAGTACGTATCCCAACATCCCAACATCCCAACCCAACCTAGAAAGAACCGAGGGGCATTTCGAGCCTCAATGGCGACTTAAACAATTACACCTGCCATCCCCATCTGTGTTGGGGCTTTAATGGGAGACCCTCTGGACGAGCGCAATTCCCCTAGCGATGCTCAGTTGCAGGCAACCAATGCTCATTCTCAACACTCGCCAGAAGAAACGGCGAAACATGGCGCGAGAACGATGACCCAGGACGGCGAGAACGACGACCCTACGATTCCATCGGGGGACAAAAGCCCAGGCGATTCCGATGTGACTATTACCGCCGAGATACCGACACCAGCGGACAAGAAATTGCAGCAGAAGGAGCTTCAAGGCGAACAAACTGCGACTGCGGTAGAGGAGGAGGAGGAGGAGGAGGAGGAGGAGGAAAGACCGCCGCTACCTCCACGGCCATCTCTACGACCAAGCCGGGAGAGCTCTCTGACGCCGTTTACTCCTTCGAACCGACCTGCTTTACAATCGAGACCTACGACCGCGGTTGCATCGGTAGACGTACAGACACGTTCGTTCTCAGATGGCTTGCGGGGTTTCTTTTCTATACCGGGTTATCGAGCAGTTTCCGAATCTCTTTCCATAACGGGACTATCTACTGGGCAAAGCACCCCTGGGAGGAAAACGAGCTGTGGCGGGAGCCAATTCGATGATACCTCGAGTGTGATCAGCCATGTCCCGCCTTCAAATGTGGACGGAGATCTTGCTGGACTTCTGGACGATGGTCTGAATGCAAAAAGCCCGGCTTGGAAATTGCTCAATGAGCAGGCCGAGAGCGGTAATCCCTTCGAGGGTGTCGACCACGAGAATACCTCTCTGGCCAACTTTGAACACGAATTTGACGAGATTGATGCGGTAGATAGCAAGGGAGAAAACGAAGGTAAGAAAATGTGCACGTTGGTTGTTCACGAGCTAAAACTCGCCCAGAACAACTTCTGGTACAGTTCAAGGCCAAATACAAGCATTACATGATTCTTTCTTCGGCAGGAAAGCCCATATATAGCCGACACGGGGACCAAAACCTCATCAATGGATATATCGGCGTGATACAAACCATCATTTCATTCTACGAAGAAGAAAATGACCACCTACTAGGATTTGTCGCTGGCGGGACGAGATTTGCCATCAAAATCGATGGACCACTCTACTTTATTGCCATCAGCAAACTTGGTGAGAGTGACTCTCAGCTACGAGCTCAGTTGGATGCTTTGTACAAGCAGATACTGTCCACCCTAACTCTTCCGACATTAACTCAGCTCTTCAGCAATCGACCAAACACAGATCTCCGTAGACCTCTAGAGGGAACGGAAACTCTTTTATCGTCCCTGGCAGATACATTTACCACGGGGTCACCATCAGCTCTACTTTCAGCGCTAGAATGCCTGAAGGTTCGAAAGTCCCACAGACACACCATCAATAACACATTATTGAAAACACGCACAAAACAGCTGCTCTATGGCTTGATAGTTGCTGGAGGGCGACTCGTTAGTGTCGTTAGACCAAAGAGGCATTCCCTTCATCCTAGTGACCTTCAGCTCATTTTCAACATGCTGTTCGAGGCCGGGGGCATCAAGGCTGGAGGCGGAGAAAACTGGATCCCGATTTGTCTTCCAGCTTTCAACAACAAGGGCTATCTTTACATGTATGTCAGCTTCATCGATGCCAATCATGACGCCGAGACTTCTGATAAGCAATCTTCATCGAATAGCGATGACGACGGTCGAGATGACGAAATTGCTGTAATCCTCATCAGTGCAGACAAGGAAAGCTTCTTTGAACTCAAGGATATGAGAGATGAACTCGTCAAACAGCTGGAGAAAAATGGAAGTATGAAAATCATCAAAACTGCTGTTAGTCAAGGACGACCAAGTACAACAGACATTGTGCCAGGAACTCCTTTGAAACATTTTCTTTATAAATCACGTGCCAATGTACAATTCACGATGCCATCATTCTCGCCTAATTTCAGCAGTATATTGAAAAGAAGAAGGTAAGAAGATTACATTATATTTTGTCTAACTTTTTGTTGGTATCTATGGAATCGTAAACTGACGACTAACTTTTTACAGACTAATGAGTTTGTACCATGAACTCCATGCGTCAACACATGTTAAATACTCTCCCGTCAAAGTCCTCCATACTGTCACTCGAGAGAGCAGTGCTCTGGCTTGGATCACGGCCGACTTCGAATTTTATTGTGTGGCCGGTCCCAAGGCGTCAAGAAATGCTCTTACTGAGGGGGCGGACAAGGTGATCAAATGGATGAAGCGAGAAGAGGAAAGAGTATTCATCATTGGCGGTGCTGTCTTCTAGGACGATGTAGAAGACCGTTTCCCGAGCTTGAAAATCGACGAGATCGAGGATGCTATCGAAGAAATGGAAGAGCTCCTTCCCCTGTCAGATGAAGACTTCCTTTGTGATGATTGGTAGGATGTTCTTGGAGAATTTTCCGCGACTTCCTCAGCCGGCTATAGAGGTAGATTTCAGTAGATAATCTCAGGGACAGAATGAATAGAGCACTTACATTTTCAACATGCGCACACTTTGGGACCTCGAAGCTACTCCTCGTGGATGTCGACATACCGGCCGTCGCCAACCTCGTCGAAGGAACCTGAACAGAATGTCTCGAGCTTGGTGCGGTCTCCCGCGCCATCGCAACCTCCCTCTCACTCTCCTCTTTCACAGCCCCCATCGTCCATCTTACTCTCTTTGGCCTCCCTCCACTTTCCCCGCCCCTCGTCACCACCCCACCCAATACAATGCCCTGTTCTCCAACATATCGACGAGCACGGGGTAACTTCGGCCTCCCACCACCCATCCTCTTAATCTCACATCTCTCAGGTCCAACAGGGACAACCGGTCTCCCATCCACTCTCAAAACCTCCTCCTTCATCCTCTTCAACTCACATCCAGGTGTAACATTTTGCGCATCAAGAACCGCAGAGTTAACCTCCAACTCCGTTGAATCCTTCTCCACGAACCTCGAGACCCGTCTTCTCTTCATTGTTTGCACGAAATCTTCCTCTTCCTCAAGAATATCGTTGGGAAGTTTCTGCTTCGAATACATACTATACATACTCTCCCTCACCTCCCTTCCTCGAGTTGACCGTCGATCTCGCTTCTCGCCCGAGGAATGATACTCCCTGTTATAAGCCCCAAACTTATCTTCCGCATCGATATGCGCCAAACTCTGATGACTGTAATAAGTCTTTCCGTTCTTGACGTACATATGTGCCATAGGAGGAGCGAGGGAAGGAATTGTGGAGTAGCGTTTTTCGGTCTTTTGAAGGTGGGAGGTTACGTGGGCCTCCCAGTTTTCGAAGTAATCGTAGCGGGGCTTGGGGAGTATGCGTTTCTGCTTCTTGGTCTTGAAGAAATGAGGGCATGAGGTGTCTGGGTCGGCTGGGTATGTGGTGGGGAACTTTGGGGAGGAGGTGGGTTTCTTGTTGGTTTTCGATTTTGACTTTGATTTTTTGGGGGTGAAGAAGGAGGGGATGCGGGATATGAGTTCCATTTTGGTGGCTGGTTCCTTGATGGTAGCTGGCATTGTGCTCAGGAGTTGTGGTACTCGGATTTTGTTTTTTTGTTTTTGTTGATCTGGGGTCGAGGTCAGCTCACGGCCTTCCTCCAAAGGTGAGAGATCAATCACTTACCTATGGTGTGATGAAGAAATGAACTTCTGATTATGCAAAACTTCTAGCAAGAATCCTCAGGGACTCTAACTTAATTATATCCCCCGTTCAAAACAAACTAACTAGGCAGCGGAATCGATTCCTTCTCAGCTAGGCTTAGATAATCTACGCACACCCCTTTCTCCTCGATCGATCCCCCACCAGCTGGGTAACAAAAAAAGGCTGAAACCAACCAAAATGCACTGGGAAAAGGGGGTAGATCTTCAGAATGGGCAGTAAAGTGGAATAAGCTAAGACAGATCAACGAAGCTAAGCGAGTCTTCCCGTGTCTAGAATCTTTCACTAACGTTCAGGTCCATGATTAATGGGTTCCGCTCTCAACAAAAATCCCCGGGGGGGGTATCTACTTAACAATCCAAATCGGAGGTTTATCATATGTCATTTTAAATACGTATCTGATTGAGATATGTGTTTCGAAACCCCGCTTTAGGTGAGTTGGTATACTCGATGGATCGTCTTGAAATCACCAGTTCAGCCCCCCTCCGTCTTTTCAGATACTGTGAGAAGGATCAACAACTCCGCGGATCAACATATCGCATCGCCTATCAGGGGCTTGCTCTAGTCCGAGACCCAAGCTAACACCACACCGGACAATCTCTTTCCTCCACAAGCTCCGGACTCGTGGTAGATTCACGGCTTTACAAATTTACTACTTGGCCAGACACCCCCAAAGCCATCGCATCTCACCACTCCAGTTTTCTTTCACAAATCCTCCCCTTTTCGGCTGGCACTGGTGGGTGTCTGTGCACGCACACCCTCGATTCACCTCCTAGCCTCTCCCGATCTGAAACCTATTCTTTTTTACTCCCGATTTCAAACTTGTGGACTAACGTGCTGTTCCCCCCCAAACCACCACATACTCATAGGCAGCTCTTCGGGTAACCCAAACCGTGCCGATTCAAGGCACAAGTCGCCTTACCAAAAACTCACTCTTGATACCATGTCACGGCGTATTACAAAGGCCAAAAAACAAATTTTGCAAAAAGATAACGAAAACCCCAATCCATCCTCAGAGCCGTCTGTCCTGAAGAAGCGTCGCAAGTCTTCTAACTTTTTTAACGAGGGGTTGTGATTTCATCGAAGTAAAAGCTAGTGTGCCTTAACTCAGCGCGGTTTTTCTTAGACTTGGGCACCGATACTTTTCTATCGACAAATGATTGCTATTCAGCTCTTAATATAAATCGAGACTTGGTTACTCTAATACGAATAACGCGATAGATCGTCCGTATAAAAGAGACGATCATCGATATATTTCAGCCTTTTTCAAAGATAGTGGCTCTATAGAAATTATATATTAACTTTTTTTCTTCTCTAGAAGTTAATTTTCTTTTTTATATATAAAGAGACTATATCTCTAAATCCAGGTTCCTTACTATAAGAGAGCTAAGATATATATATACATACATACCTACTTACTTACTTACTTCAATTACATTATATCAATATACTATACCACTAAAAAACAAACTATAAAACTTCACTTAAAATCAAGTCAAGTCTCTAAATTCTACTAACTATTAACACAGACTTACTAACACAGATCTCCAATTCAACAATCATATAACATAATTCAATAATCACATAACACAATATAATACAATATAATACAATATACCACAATATAATACAACATAACACAATAAATCCATCTAATACATCTAATACATCTCATACATCAAACAAATCACCAACCAAATTCAACCCGCTATACAATAATACAAGCAAATCATCAAAGACCTCCATAGATAAGGTACATTTAATCGATCGATCGATCGATAGTATAAGTACTCAAGAGCCCAAGAGCCAAGTCTACTTTTCCTCACAGACTCACCATACCCAAAAAGCCCACAGTACCCAAAAAGCCCACAGTACCCACAGTACCCAAAAAGCCCACAGTACCCAAAAAGCCCACAGTACCCAAAAATCCCACGGACAAAAAATCAAGAGAAAGAGTAAGATTTAGTTTAGTTACTTTCTACTCACTTTCAACTCAAGTCTCAAGTTCTAGATCCCTTTCAGGCTTTCGCTGTTTCACAGGCAGTGTCTATAATCGTAATCTTACCAAGAACATAGTTGAAGTTAATCTTCACAGCTCCCTCCCCTCTTTACTCTCTCTTTACTCTCTCTTTACTCCCTCTTTACTCCCTCTTTACTCCCTCTTTACTCCCTCCCTCTTTACTCCCTCTCTACTCCCGAAAAAGAAGAAAGAAAAAAGAAGAGAGAGAATAAAAAGAGAGAAAAAAAAGAAAAGACACAACAACATTAACAGATATGGCATTTCTCAAGTCTACGTCTTCCCCATGACCAACTCCATGGCCTGGTCGGTGCTGGAAAGGTCAAATTTTGGGGAGGAGCCCCGAGGAGGAAGAGTTTACTATTTTGGAGGTATATTAGTAACAAATCCAACTCTTGGAAAGACCGGAATACCGCGCTTGCTCCCTTGTTCCCTCTCGACCCGGATGCATTTACAGACCTCGGTCGCTCATCTAGTCGACAAAGGGATCTCGAAGAAGAAATCCACTGTGCCAAAGAAGTGAAGAGAGCAACTTGGAGAAATCTCGTCGACGGTTCATAAAAGTCCTTGGTGAATTTCCTAGAAACACGAGATGGCTAGTATCCTTTTCACAAGAACATCAACTTCCGTCGCGAAAGATTCTTAGAGGATTCCGATTCTCGATTCAGCATGGAAAGGACTCAAAAGATCATGATGTCTGACATTAATACCGACTGAAATTAAGCTACCAAACACACTAAAATTACATCCGCCCCCGGCCCGTTCCTTCTCTTGGTGAGTCCTGACCCCTGTGACTCCCATGAAATATAATCCGAATTACTGTAAAGTATTAACCTGACAAGGCAAAATAGCGACAAGCTCACCGACGCAATATTGATGACTTCAAAAACCAAACGTGACTAGCAACAAAAAAAGAGCACAACGAACAGATACCATGATCAACCAATTAAGCCTTATTTTCATCAACCTTCCCTAAAGACCGCACCCCAGCTGTAAATACCATTCGTGCCCCCTTCAACCACTTTGAAAGTTTTTCTTTCAACTTCGCTCTCTTCGTGCGCTCCGCTGGAGGTGGCAAAGTTGTGTCCTCCACCTGAACGCTCAATCCAATGCTAGCACGAAGGTTCGGCACAGAACGACTAGCCAATGGTATTGCTTCACCCAGGCGATTCATGTTCTTCATTGTTATGTCGTCATAAGATCGGGACGCATTTCTTGACAGGTAAGGAGCTTTGATTCGGGATCTCAGATTTGAAAAACGCTTGCGTAAAGAATGGCGCCCTTGAGAACTACGCTGATCGTCTGAATTCGAGGCTTGTACTTCAGTGGGGTCGGTTTGGCTGTCAACGGGAGGAGATGCTTGTGACATGTTTCGATCTCCAAGTGGAAGAGATGTTGCTGGGCCTCCACTACTGTCCCTCGGATGACTGCTGTTGGAGCTAGATTTCCTTGTATGGATACGTCGACTTACTTGACGAAAGATGTTGTCAATTCCAATATTCGGCGTAAACAGGTCTTTCGGGCTGGGGAGATGTAGACCAGTGTTGATCCTCAAATCTCTAGCTTCAGGGTTAACTCTAACAGTGTCTTGAGGCTCGGTCTCTTGATGTGAGTTCGGAAGTCTGTGTGATTTCAATTTGAACTTGGGTGGCTTTGAATCACTGGGGTTTTCCTTAGTGATAATAGAGTGGAGGCGGATGCTTGGGTCCTGGCTTGACCAAGGATAATTCTCTTCGGAATTCCAAGGTCGAGAATCGTGAGAAGTCGACTGCAGTGCGCTTGCAGAGCTTCGCATCTTGAGTCTCAGTTTAGGAGGGCTGGCAATGGGTTGTAAGTCCAATTTCCCTCCTAGTGGGACCGAATCTTCAGAAATCTTCACCAAAGGTGGAATTTCCTGCGTCTCATTGATCTCCACTAACGTTTCTGACTGCTCGGTGGTCTGGGTTCTGGCTCTTTGGAAAACCTTGGGGGGAGACTGAATATCTTCAGCAAATGTTGAATCGCCATCCGTATGAGCCGTGGAGAAAAGGCAAGGATCATCCACATCTTCCGTTACAGTTTCCGAGGTAGGTATTTCGCACATTCTAAGATGTGGCGGAAGGGGTGGTAGGGCTTTCATGAGCTGAGGGACACTGTTCTTTAACTTTAGCTGTCTTGCTGGCGAAATCGGCTTTGGTGCCAGCATTGGCGAACCCGAGCGGGAAACTGAGTTCCTGGGCACAAGTTCATTAGCACCATGAAGGGCCGAGGGGTCAATGCGAGGAGGTCGTTGTCGGCGGTGATGTCTCTTCACTTGGCTGTCGGTTGGCTGAAGACCCTGATTGTGCTGTTTGTTGAAAGCAGAAAGTGGAGGGGAAGCGGTGCCTTGCGAAGCTGCTGTGGGGATCATAACTTCTTCTGGAATAGTTGGCGAGTTCATTAGTACTCGTTCAGGAGGGATGATTGCTATATCGGTTGTATCATCGGGCTGGAGTGATCCGTTGGCAGATTCCAGAGAAGTAATCAACTCTGTCAGGTCAGTTAAGCCGTCTACTGAATTGAAGCCACTTGACCTGACTCTGTTTCGTCGAGTCGCCGAGGCAAACTCTAGGGAAGAAGATCGTTTCTGTTGATATTCGCCATTTGTCCTACTTGATTCAGGAGGTGAAAAGGAGGAGAAAGCAGACTTTGGAGACTCTTGTGGGGTATTCAATTTGTCGTGGGTGATTTGCTCAACTTGAGTGTCATTCGGGGAATCCTCACCAGAAGAGTTTCGTGCTAGCTCTCTTCCCGAGGGCTGGTCAAAAGAAAACTTTTCCCGAACCACTTTGGATATATCAACCTCCTTTCTTTGATCTTGTTTCTCGTTTAAGCTTCCATTCCTGGGAGCATTATCTCCTTGGCGGCGGAGTTGATTTGCTCTGAACGCTTCCTCTACACGTTTATTCAATTCTCGAGGATCCCGGTGCAACCTCTGCTGATGTACAACACCAGTACTCTCCTCTCGGTTCGAGGACATGTCAATCTCGCTCCCGTTGCCCATGATTGCTTTCTGCGTTGGCCAGTAGCCCATACTGTCGCTTAGCATAGAGTCCTGCAAATCATGAGGCGTAGCCTGGTGGATCGATGCCGATGAAGATGAGATCCGAATGCCACTCTTGAGAATCGGTGTCATGTTTCGAGTAATTGGATCAACAAGTGATGGTCTCTCGGCGTGCATGGGACGATCTTCGGGTATTGTCTCGGCCATTCGGAATTGTGGAGGCGGTTCTCGTGCAAGAGGACGTTGATATTCGTCCACATCAAAGTCCTCCGTGTAATCATAGTACATTGGTGACTGTGATTGAGCTTTGCCTGGCGTTGTTGTATTTGATGGAGGCAAATTCGACGCAAAAAGATTTGCAGTTGACGCGAGACTGAAAGTACTTCGAGCTGGCGATGAATTGACTGAAGCAGGTCCATTTCTTCTTGCCCAGTCACCACTGACACTAGCACTTTGTGGAGCCAAGGGACTCGAGCAGCGTCTTGGGGGCGAAGGTTGGCTCAGGAGAGAGGGTGTTGATCTGTTTCCATCTGCACGGAGTGTGAGAGGAGGTCTTCGCTTTTGTGCATAGAGAGACGACGGCGAGGATGTGCTGTGCCCCGTTCCCTAGCGTCCCTTTGAGTTAGCAAAGTTCAATAACCTCTGCTTCCAGCAATCCAAATTTATAGGAATATGGAATGGTGTTGGAAATTGGTGGACCGGAAAAGGAATCGACTTACATAAGGTGTGCGGTCAATTTCAGCGCGCCGACGATAGTCGACTCCACCGCCATCTGTCAACGCTGGCGACGAGGGACGAAAGCCTGGACGTTTGAGACGAGTAGGATATGCAAATGGTGATCTAGGTCGCTGCAGCATGCCCGGACCCTCGGGTTGACTCCGAAGACTGGCATAGGATCGGTGATTTGAAAGCGAGTAGGAAGTTGTCTGGGTCATGGAGTAAGACCTGTAGTCGTTGTCATCAAATCTTCGACTAGACTTTTGACTGGGACTCTGATACATCGAGATCAATTCCGAAGTTGGATCTCTCGTATATGACGGCAGACGGCGTCTGTCATCTACGGAAGGGACACCGTACGGATGAAATGTCTGTTGCTGTTTGGGAGGGCCGTTCTCCTTGTAACTCCCAAGCCTGCGAGGGCTGTTGATAGGAGGCGGAACTCTGGATGGTTTGATGGAGAACATGCCAATATCACCCGTCTCCGTGGTTGTTTTCAGCATGCTTTCAAAGGCCTTTGGAAGGGTGTTGGTGGTGGGAGACCGGTTTTCTTCCCCTCTCCTCGTTCCATTGCGTGAAATAGCCCTCTCACTGCCCTGTCGAGCTGGGATGGAGTGGCTGGCATTATGGCTGCTGCTGATACCCCTCTCGCGGACCATAGCACTGCTGGGGGCGGAGATGTTGTCCATATTCCATGCTCGTCAAGACCACGAAGCACCAATTGAGGATGTAGAAAGAGGCGGAGGAGGGTAGTAGGGGTGCAGTCCAAAGAGAAGAGCAGAAGCCAAGAATCGTGTCCAGAGATTGAGTTGAAATGATTGGGAGAAGAGGGAGAAGATGGAGAAGAGGGAGAAGATGGAGAAGAGGGAGAAGAGGGAGAAGAGGGCAGGTTAGAGAAGAAGCTTCATGACGACGGCGATGGGTGGTAGCAGGCGTGTTTGGGAGTTGGGAAGTTGGGAAGTTGGGAAGTTGGGAAGTGGAGGAAGTTGGGAACTAGAGGAGGGGAAGGAAGAGTCGATCTTGATCTCAAGGGTACCTACTTGGGTAGGATAGCGTAGGTAGAATCGGAAATGCTAAAAGGCGTGCTCCCGTGAACATTGCGCGTCGAGGGAAGGAGCGACCTACGTTCTGTGGTGTTGTCGCCGGCGTTTGGGTTCTGGGGGAAGGAGCGATGGTCAATCTCGCGACCTGGACCTCCTCGTCACTTCCTCAAACTCGACACGAATGCAGTACCAGAATCCTTGAGCACCAACTTCAGAAAACGCGAGCGGTGCTTGCAAGAATAAAAACGTTTTGGTGTCAACACGATTTCTTTGGAAAAGAGAATTGAAAAAGAGAATTGAAAAAGAGAAAAAGAATCATTCTTCGAAAAATGTTGGCGTATTCATCAGCCGTTGAATCCGCACTTGGAACCACTCAACCAGAGTGCTTTGCATCTCCCTTACCAAGCAATCCATAAACTTGGATCTCAAGTTGTCGGGTTTTCGAAATGCCACACGAAGCACTCAGCCTGTCAACAAGTTGCTCATGGCACAAGGGGCGGCAGGAATTTGTGACTGTAGTCTCAAGACATCTTCCACTTCCCCTGATGTTTCTAGAATTTAACTATTCCAGTCATTTGGGACAATGGAACTGAATTTCCTCTCGGTCGAATAATTGGGGAGCAGAGCAGAATGTCTACTCGTACGGCTTCAGCCTTCAGAGTTTATTTTCCTCCACTCGGAGTTTCTACAACAGCTGCTCTTTCTTTCCTAGGTGTGATTTTGGATATTACCTCGCGATGGGCAATACAAGCAGCAGTAAATCCGCACCGGTCTACCTAGCTCTCGCTGGTCTAACTTTCAAGGGGACCAAGGAGAATATTATCCCTCGATCTTTCTAGAAAGTCAGATCAATAAGCTATTTACTGCTACTTGTATGATTCCATCGCGCGATTACACCTAGCGGTATCTTTTGCAATCCTGTTTATTACTCCAACTCGGTAAAAAGGGGCTGACTGCGAGAGATCATCACATATCGAAACTGCGCCGAGACATCAGCATTCAGTCTTGACAAGTGTCAATCATCGACTAGAAGGGTACAACCCGGGAAAGTTCGGATGCTTTCTTCAAGTCTTTGCATAAATTCCAAGAAACTCTGGTCTGACAGAACCTCCTCTACAGGTTCACTTTACTTGAGCTAGATTCCACCAACTGCAGATTTCCGAATTCATAGATGACACCCAACTTCGTAGCAACGAGGTGATTAGAAATTTATACGGCGTATTAGCAACTGGTACGAGGCTTGGAAACTCTCTGACTGTGTAGGATTCTACTTATAGTTACTTTCTTAGCGTCAAGAAGGAAGGGAGGCGGTTGTCGTTGTGGGGCAAGTCGTTCCTGGTTGAGGCTCTGAGCCTCCCTCGGAACAAAGCGACCGACGTCGAGTGGACACGATTGCCTGTGGGACATATAAATGGAACAATTTACTTAACAAATCCTTTCTCATCTTCCGCTTCGACGCTTGCGGGAGAGGGCCCGAGTAGCCTCCCTTGGATTCGGAAGTTACGGTTGTGGTTGATGGATAATGTGGTGCAAGTGACATGTGAGGTCGCAAATATATCTGTCCTTTGCAACCAGCTTGAGGTAACCGTGAACTGTAACCCCTCCTCAACCTTGTAACCTGCCTCTACCCGTTAGGTTAGTGCAGAAATTAGCTAGATTTAGTACATGGGAAGATAATTGCAAGCTGGATAGTAGATGTTTGGTAGTCAAAATAAATCAAGAGCTTCTAGTTTGTCGCATTTTCCCTTTAAATAATGGATTCAGAATTATCACCAAGCTCATACTTCTAAATGGCAAAGTTACAAATCAATGGTGGCAAGGGGGCGCTTTAAACGTGAAGCGTGGTGGGTGAAGCCGAAGCGCTACTGGGAATCCCTGCCTTGAAGACACCTGTTCTGATCGTGATCGCCCCCCAGCTTATCAAATCGGTTAAACAGGGCGGAGAGGACCAAATTTAGCGACTAACCTTAACTGCCCAGCTGGAATAAAGGAAACACATCTCCTCTTTGCCATTCACCTGAGCTTCTCCTACAACCCAACCCAACCCAATCCCATCCTTTGCCCCACAACCAAAAAAAGGGTATCCTCTACAAATACCAGTTCGCCCTGCCTCTAAAGCTGCTCCTGGATTCCTCTCCAACCGACCGCAACACTACTAGTCGCTCCCTTCAACCCAAACCGATCGCAATTGACTAGAGGTCCTTTCCACCTACAGTATTCCATTCTTTACAGTCAAGATGCGCACTTTCAGTACTCTTGCACTTGGTGCAGCTCTTGCAGCTGTCGCCGCAGCTTCAGATGTTGAGGTTCTCACAAAGGCCACCTTCCCAGAGTTTGTCAAGGAGAACGACTTAGTGCTCGCAGAATGTAAGTGTCCCATAACTCCCCACGAAACTGCACACTACATGGAACCGAACGTCTGCTAATTTATCTGCCATCTAGTTTACGCAGTATGTGTCTTCCCCTCCTAATTGACCTCGCAGATTGAAACAATGCTAACCTTTGTTTTTCCTGCTACAGCCATGGTGGTAAGTTCTGCCTTCAATGACACCTGTCCACCATCAATTTGCTAACATTTCCCTAGTGGTCACTGCAAAGCTCTCGCACCAGAATATGAGGAGGCCGCCACCACATTGAAGGAGAAGGATATCAAATTGGCCAAGATTGACTGCACAGAGGAGGCTGATCTGTGCCAAAGCTTCGGCGTGGAGGGTTACCCAACCTTGAAGGTGTTCCGTGGCCCAGATAACATCTCTGCATACTCGGGCGCAAGAAAGGCACCAGCGTAAGTCGAATCGCTGCATATACATCCATCGCAATGTTCAATTGCTAATTATCATCGCAGGATTGTCTCATACATGACCAAGCAATCACTGCCAGCCGTTTCCAGCATCACCAAGGACAACCTTGAGGAGTTCAAGACCCAAGATAAGGTTGTTTTGGTCGCATACTTCGAGGCCGACGACAAGACCTCCAACACCACATTTACCGCCATTGCTGAGAAGCTCCGTGATACCTACCTTTTCGGTGCCAGCAACGATGCTGCTTTGGCCAAGGCTGAGGGTGTTACCGCCCCATCTCTCGTTCTTTACAAATCTTTCGATGAGGGCAAGAGTGTGTTCGCCGAGTCATTTGATGGCGAGGCTATCGAGAAGTTTGTCAAGACGGCATCCATGCCATTGATTGGCGAGGTTGGACCAGAGACATATGCCGGTTACATGGCCACTGGAATCCCATTGGCATACATCTTTGCCGAGACGCCAGAGGAGCGAACCACGCTTTCCGAGGAGCTCAAGTCGATCGCTGAGAAGCACCGTGGAGCCATCAGCTTTGCCACCATTGATGCCAAGGCATTCGGTGCTCACGCTGGCAACTTGAACTTGAAGGCCGACCAATTCCCAGCTTTCGCCATCCAGGATACCGTCAACAACAAGAAGTTCCCCTTTGACCAGGAGAACAAGATCACCGCCAAGGCCATTGGAAAGTTCGTCGACGACTTTGTCGGTGGAAAGGTTGAGCCATCTATCAAGTCGGAGCCTATCCCAGAGAAGCAAGAGGGCCCAGTCCAAATCATTGTCGCCCACAACTACGACTCCATTGTCTTGGAAGATGCCAAGGACGTTTTGGTTGAATTCTACGCACCATGGTGTGGACACTGCAAGGCTCTCGCACCAAAGTACGATATCCTCGCAGGTCTCTACAAGGATGCTGGTCTTGACAGCAAGGTCACCATCGCCAAGGTTGATGCCACTGCCAATGATGTCCCAGATGAGATCCAAGGTTTCCCAACCATCATCCTCTACAAATCTGGCGACAAGAAGAACCCAGTCACCTACAGCGGAAGCCGTAGCATTGAGGATCTCATCAAGTTCGTCAAGGAGAACGGTACCCACGGTGCCGAGGTTACCTATGAGGAGGAGGCCGAGAAGCCAGTTGTTGAGTCAATGGCTGAGCAAGCTGAAGCTGCTACCGAGAGTGTCAAGAGCGCCGTTGAGGAGGCCACTGAAACTGTGAAGAGCAAGGTTGCTGAGGCTACCGAGGCTGTCAAGGAGGAGCCACACGATGAGCTATGAGTTATGCGTTCTTCTTTGGGTTGGTTCGGGCAAAATTCTCCATTATCATCTGTACTATCTATCTCGTGCGATGATGGCCACCGAGCGATTGGGCTCTTTTTAGGTTGATTCTTTTGATCGTCGGATAATGAATACAGTTCTTACAATATTTACCTTTTGACTTCTGTGACATTTACAATGTGATGCAATATGGTCCCGTCTCCTCTCGCTAAACGCGTAATACATGTCGGTAAACAATTCAGTTCTTCAGCTGCCACTCTATTATGTGAAGTTCAATCAACAGACGAGGTTACCAAAATCCCAGGGGTTGTAAATCATACAGAGAGGATATTTGCACCTCACGCATGCTGCTGACATAATAATCGGCCCAAGTAAGGGACACGCGTTGAATTAAGAAACGACCCTAAGGTAGGTAGACTATGTATAAAGAGCGCCTATAGTAAATACTCTCTACTTAATAGAGACTATTATTCTATAGTAAAAATACTCTCTACTTAGTAGAGACTATTATTATATAGTAAAAATACTCTCTACTTAATAGAGACTATTATAAAAATACTCTCTACTTAATAGAGACTATTATTATATAGTAAAAATACTCTCTACTTAGTAGAGACTATTATTATATAGTAGAAATAGTCTCTACTTAATAGAGACTATTATTCTATAGTAAAAATACTCTCTACTTAATAGAGACTATTATTCTATAGTAAAAATACTCTCTACTTAGTAGAGACTATTATAAAAATACTCTCTACTTAATAGAGACTATTATTATATAGTAAAAATACTCTCTACTTAGTAGAGACTATTATTTTATAGTAAAAATACTCTCTACTTAGTAGAGACTATTATTATATAGTAAAAATACTCTCTACTTAATAGAGACTATTATTCTATAGTAAAAATACTCTCTACTTAATAGAGACTATTATTATATAGTAAAAATACTCTCTACTTAATAGAGACTATTATTATATAGTAGAAATAGTCTCTACTTAGTAGAGACTATTATAAAAATACTCTCTACTTAATAGAGACTATTATTATATAGTAAAAATACT
>LLCB01000423.1:0-39603 GCA_001414345.1 Hymenoscyphus infarciens
TGTACCGAACATGAACGTCTATATACAAGAAGGTCGGAAGCTTCCAAGTTCCGACAACAATAATAACCGAGCCCTGCCTGATATAGCTAATACTAAACAACAAGAGCCGAAAAGCTAAATATACAACCTCTGATCCTTCGGAAAGCTAAACATATAACATCTGAACCTTAATCCCTTCCGTACATGAATGTCGGATATTAATACCTTCGGCACTTCGCTCGCATGAGTATCGGTCATTCGTAATCTCGGCCCCAGGGGTATCAGGGGTATCGGCACTGCTCAGGGGTATCGGCAGTTTCACGAATGCCGACAATTCAGGATGGTGCTGTCACATGATAATCCAGCTGTCACATGATAATCCAGGATGGCATGTCATCACAAAAACAGACACTTTTATATATCTAAATTTTCATAAGATCTTAGTAGAACTTTAAAAGAGTATAAAAACTTTCTTATAAATAGAGGGTTTTCTAAGAATAAAATTATGAAGTTTATTCTTATTATACTTACTTAGATATAGTAATAACTAGAGAGGAGGTATAAGAAGATATAGTAGTTTGAGTTTTATATCTTAAAGAATACTTTAGTTTTCTAATTTCTAAAATAATTAAGGAAAAAACCTAGGAAGAAAAAAGCACGGTTTATAAAATATCGTTAAAAGACTCGTAACTTACTATAATAGAAATCAACAAATATTAGTTTTAAGAACTCAAAGTATATTCTTTAAAAATATCGCTATAGCTATCCAGCGAAAGAAATAAGTAGAGTAGAGTAGAGTGGTACAGCATCTCGTACGTACTAAAAGTCGGAATCGACTAAATCGTAAATTATAAATCGTAAATCGTAAATTATAAATCGTAAAGCTTAGATTTCTAAGTATATAGCTCTTTAGAGCTAAATCGTAAATCGTAAATTATAAATTAATAAACGTAGATTTTTTAGAAGCTATTTAGACGTAAATCGAAATACTTAAATTAGTAATCTTAAAGCTTAAAGTAAGAGTATTTGTAATTCGTAATACTTAAATTATAAGGCTTAAATTATAAAATTTAAGTATAAGCGGGGGTAGAAAGTAGAAGGTAATATAGTATATATATATCTATTAAATATATATATATTATAATCGCTTACTGCTTACTCTCTATTAATATATACTACCTAGTACTATATTAAATATAAGTGTAATATAACTTTAAATCTATTATCTAAAACATTATAAATTATTAAAAGTAATATATATACTTAGTATAAACGATAATATTATATAAGTACCTAATAAATAAGAGAGGAAAAGAGATAATTAAGACTTTTGATATTATAAGTATAGATATAATTTAACCTAAGAGTAAGAGATGCTAAGCTTAATTAAGTAATTAGTATATAATTAGTAAAGTAGTACTTAAAGTATTTAAATAATCTTAAATTATGATTATTTAAGTACTTTAGTAAAGAGAGTAAAAGGAGAGTAAAGATAGTAAAAAGTGACTAAAAAGTAGTAATAAAATTAAAGTATTATAGATAATCCTCTTAGTATTTATACTTAAAGTATCTACTACTATATACTCTTACTTCTTATCCCTCTTCTTATTATACTTACTATATATAATCTTAACCTTTTTAGTAGTATAAGAAGGTTAATTAGTAAGAGTTATTTAAGAGAGAGTATCTCTCCTCTTTCTCTTTAAATTAAGGCTATTTATAGAAGCGATTATAGTAGTAGATATTATTTTACTTACTAGTGTATTTATAAGTATGAGAGGAGTAGATAAGAGCGAATTAGAGACTCTCTTATTAAGCTCTTAATTAAGTTTTAATTACTCTTCTTTATTAATTAATTCGAGCTTACTTTTAATAATAATAGTATTAATATCTATATATAATTAAGTATTAAGATCTTTTATAATTTACTTATTTATATCTACTTATTATTATACTACTTTATCTACTCTCCTTAGTATATTTAACTTAGTAAGTACTATTAAGCTCTCCTTCTCCTTATCTCTTATAAGAGGCGATAGCGAGTATAAGCCTAGGGTTAATACTCCTTTACTATTAGTATCCTCCTCTATATCTATATCTATATCTATATCCTTACTTCTTATATTACTCTTAGAACTCTCTTTAGAATTATTATCTTTATTATCTTCCTTTTCTAAATAAGTAACGATAATTATAGAGTAGTCTTCTAAGTAAGTAGCGATAATTATAAATATCTTTAGAAGATTATCTAATTCTAAATTATTTACTAATATTATACTTACTCTAGTACTAGTACTATCCCCTAGTAATAGTATAGGCCTAGTATCTCCCTCTCTATTCTAAGTATTATCTTTAAGTATAATAGGCTTATTATTAGGTACCTTAATAGGCGTCGAGAGTTAAAGAAGCGGAATTAGTAGCTCTTAGGTATCTTACGAGGGCGCGATAGATTACCTCTTTTTAGAAGATCGAGGCTCGTTATTAGTATAGTTATTAAATACTATATATACTTTATAGTACTTTTTATTAGTAGAACCTTTTAGTAAATTAAAGTGTTATATAAGAGCCTATACGTCGTCTACCTTCTTATAATCTATAGTACTTAATTACTTAGCTTTCCTCTTTCTAATAGTAACGTTTATAGCTAGAAAGACGTCTTCTACTATATTAGTAAGAAGTAGTATATTAATAGAATCCTATCTACTAGGAGTAGGGATTATATAGTAGATATCCTCTAGAAGCTTAATAGTAAACCTTTTAGCTTATATATTCTAGAGTACTAATTTAAAGTTAAATAGATTCTTAGAGTTACTAGTAGATAAGTAAGGTACTTAAAATAGAAAGTCGTTATTAATTTATACTCTAACTATCTTACTACGTTATACTATAGAAGTATACGTAATTATAGAGATACTCTTAGTAGTAGAGAAGTCCTTAGTACTCGTTATATATATATAAATATATAGGGCTACTTAAATATAGATTTTAGTAATAGAGATAGGCTTTAGCGCCTTATAGATTAGAGGAGGAGGAGCTAGAGAGCTTATACTAATTAGTAGTATATACTAAATTTAAGAGTACTACTTACTTTTAGTCTTTTTCTTATTAGAGATAAATCCCTCTTTATATACTTTTACTCTAATTATTTTAGTTTTACTAGGAGCCTTTATAAAGAAGAATTATCTAGTCTTAGCCTTTTCCTTCTAGATAGCTTACTCTCTAGCTATAGCTAATTTATCCTTCTTTTACTTAATAATAAGAGTAGAGTAGTTAGTAGTAGAACGTTCTATAGTAGCCTCTTACTTCTTTCTAGACTCTATAATTAACTATTATTTCTTCTCTTAGCTATTAGAGCTTTATATTATAGCTTTTATAAAGTAGTCCTTTACTTTTTATAAACAGTTCTTAATCTTATTATTAGAAGGCCTCTAAAGAAGCGTAGATATGTAATTTTCTAGAGTACTTACTAAGTTTACTAGAAAGTAATAAGAGTATACTTTAAGCTTTAAACTCTTAGAATAAGGAGCCTAGACTTCTAGGTATTTAGGAGACTAATATTAAGGTATCCTAGTATATTTTTAGTATTATAGAGTAGTAGATATAAGGCTTCTAAAAGTATAAGTAAAAGTAATAGAATAAAAGTAGGAAAATTAGAAGACTATCTTACTTAAACTATATAACCTTCTATACCTCGCTTCTTACTTTTAGTACTATTTATAAGGCTTTAATATACTATTCTAGTATATATTAAATAATTACTAGTTATATAGTATATTATCTTCTATAAAGGCTAGGACTTTGTTTACTATTCTATAAGTATTTATAGAAGTAGGTGTAAGTAAGGCTAGATTAAAGGATATTCTAATTTAAGTAACTACTTAGAGGCTAGCTTAGAAACCTCTTCTAGAGACTAAGGAGGTTTTAAAGGTAAGTAATTAATACTAAGCTTAATTTATAAATTATTTACTACTATTAATAAAAGTTAATAATCTATATACTTAAAATAGCTTAAAAATATAATATTTTAAATTAATTCTTTTATCTTTAATTTAAGTATAAAATAGTATTATTTATGTCTATAAAGCTAACTAGAACTTAATAGACGTAGAATTTATAATATTATAATTTTTTAAAGATTTAAAGGTCTAAGATTACTAACTTTTATTAGTAGTAGTAAGTAATTTATAAATTAGGCTTAGTACTAATAGTTATAGTTAGTAGGTTTACCTTACTAAAATCTTCTCTTAGGTACTTAGAGAATTATATATTTATAACTATACTTATAACCTTATATAAATTACTCTTAATTTTAATTAAAAGTTGATAAATATATCTATTCCCTTCTAGAGTTACGTTAAGCCTTTTTTTATACTTAAAATATATAAATTTTAAGCTTAGAGCTTAGTCTATATTTGGTGTAGGTTTATTCCTAGTTTAGTATATCTATTTACTTATTAATTATAGATAGTAAAAGTAACGCTACTAGCTAACCTTCTATGCCTTTTATAGATAGTAATATATACTTCCTTTATTATATTACTCTCTATTAACGTTCTATTTACTCTAGCTAGTAGATAATTACGATTATAGACTACTATAGAGTCTATAGTTAGTTAGTAGATTATAATACTATAATCCTAGAGTTACTACTATAGCTAGGGATATATATTAAGTACGAGGTTATTAATAAAGAGAGAGAGGATTAAGGATTTAAGACCTTACTTTTTAAATAGACTTAAAGGACTATCTTTTAGTAGATAACCTAGGATTAGAATTATTAGAGCCCTCTACTATAATAACGACGTTTAATACTATCTATTAGTAAGAGGGCTTTATAAAGAAGGAGGCTTAATCCTAAGAATAAATTAGTAGCTTTTAGAGTAGATTAATTAAATATAAATTTATCTATTAATATCTATCTTTAAATCTCCTTTTAAATTATCTTTAACTAACGAGGTATACTTATTAGTTATATACTCTCTTAAATCCTTATTTAATTTATTATCTAACTTCTCTAATTCTTTATCTAAGAAGTT
Source organism: Hymenoscyphus infarciens (assembly GCA_001414345.1). NCBI lineage: Eukaryota > Fungi > Ascomycota > Leotiomycetes > Helotiales > Helotiaceae > Hymenoscyphus > Hymenoscyphus infarciens. Next base: position 5,016 of record LLCB01000423.1, read on the forward strand.
ACTATTATATAAATAATCTAATACTACGTTTATTACTTAATTACTCTTACCTTTATTACTAAAGTATATACTAAATTTATCTTAATTAGCCTTCCTAGCTTCCTTTAATCCTTAAGCTACCTTAGAGTATAGCTCTTACTTATATACTCTCTCTAGCTTATCTAAAAGGCCTAATCCTACTAAATTACTCTCTTAAATATACGCTAACAATTCTACTCTTAAATCTAAGTACGCTATAGTATAAGTTTCCCTCTCTTTAGTGTATATTATCTTATTAATTAGTAATATATATCTATATACTAATAATTTTATTTTATACTACTCTAAGGTCGTCTAAGGCAAATATATATTAATATCCTAATCCTTATATAATTCTTAAAGCTTAGTAAGCTTCTTAGTAGGTATCTTAATACTATAATCCTTTACTAGATGCTCTTTACTTCTAGAATAGTAAAAGTTAGTCTATGGTACTCCTAGTACCTTATACTCTTAATTAGTATTAGTATGAATATAATAGCGATTCTATATATATATAAACGTTTAAAGCTTCTTCTAGATAATTAGAATATATATATATAATATAGCGATTATATTAGAGAGGCTCTTTTTAGAAAACAACCTCTTTTTGTAGATGCCTTAGAAGTATATCTTCTACTTATTTAAGAACTCTTTTATAAGCTATCTCTACTAAGCCTTAATACGTTAGTTAGCTATAGAAGTACTAAACTAATATAGGTCTGAAAATTAGTATAGCTCTTTACTACTTTCTATAGCTTATTATTAACGAAGTATATAGTAAGCGTCTACTACTATTAGAGATTTTAATCCTTAATCTAATTATATATAGTATAGTATCTTTCTAAAGCTACTTATAGTATCGTTGTATTACTATAGAGTAGATACTACTATATTGTTTAAGATATTATAATAGCTCTAAGAGAGAAATTAAGTATAGATATTAATACTAGTATATATCTTAATACTAATAAACTTTAATTTATAATATCTATTAATACTTTATATAAAATTAGGCTCTAGTACGATATATTTACTATAAGTATCCTTAATCTCTTATAACCTATGATTATACCTCTCCTTGTTGACTTTTAATAGTATCTTTTAAATCTTATTCTAGCTTTATCTTTTATCTCTATCTCTATTAACACTATAAGTATTAAGGTATATATAGAGGAACCTAAGGCTAAAGCTCCTTATAATACTAAAGTAGCTATATTCGTAGATCTTATATTAAAGGATAGCCTCTAGCTCTTTATACCCTTTCTATATAAGGAACTTTCAACGTTAAAGGCCTATTTTAAATTATAACCTTTAAAGCCTCTAAAGCTTAATTATAAAGCTTTTATAATTTAACATATATACTATACTTAAATTAGATAATCCTATATCTTTAAAGAGATATACTACTTATATATATAAGATAGGAGTAGTCTTACTTTTTTTATACTAGTAAAGGTTCTACTCTATATTAATTTAGAGCTTAAGAGTAGTATTAGAGACGTTAATATTATACTTACTTTTAAGGATATTATATATCTCTTAAGTAAGGACTTCCTTTTAGTATAACTCCTTTATAAACACTCTATATAGCTCTAAATCGATAAACTGACGTAGTATATTTAGACTCCTATTATACGCTTAAAATCGCTCTTTTTATACTTCCTGCTACACTTGAAATTCTGGGATTATTACGCTACGATACTACTACTAAGAATATCGTACTTTAATAGATACCTAGAGCCGCTACTAGAGATTATTCTCTTCCTTCTCCTATTATCGTTAGTACTTGAATTTAAGAGAGGAGAGGGAGTATATATAGTAGTAGAATAGTACTTTTAAAAGAAGGAATAATATAGAGTAGTATTTAAAGGAAGGAGTAACTAATTCGATTTATCTTAAGAGGTTCTACTACTAAGAATATTACACTTTAATAGATGTTTAGAGCTACTACTAGAGATTATCCTCTTCCTTCTTCTATTATTATTAGTACTCGAATTTAAGAGAGAAGAGGGAGTATATATAGTAGTAGGATAGTACTTTTAAAAGAAGGAATAATAGAAAGTAGTATATAGTATTTAAAGAAAGGAGTAATATAAGAGGGTTAGTATATAGAGTAAGTATACTTTTTAGCCTATAAAATAAATAGCGCTAACCTTAATTAGGAAATTAGTATACGATTAAGAAAAGTAGTTAAAAGTGCTTAAATAATCTTAAATTAAGATTATTTAAGCTTTTAAAGCGAGCTAATTACTTTAATATTAAGTAATCTAGAGTAATTAGTTTAAAAAAGGCCTAGTTTTAAGACATAATTTAGGAACTTATTATAGTAATAAAAGTTAATTTATATAGTCTTTTTATATTATATATATATATCTCTTACCTTAACATGTTTTAATTCAATGTTTAATGCCTTTTACGATTATTTATTAATTATACAACTTTTACGATTTGTGATTTGCGATTTGCGATTTGCGATTTGCGATTTGCGATTTAGCCTCTAAAAAATCTACGTTTATTGATTTACGATTTACGATTTACGATTTAGCTCTAAAGGGCTATATACTTAGAAATCTAAGCTTTATGATTTACGATTTGTGATTTACGATTTACGATTTGCGATTTAGTCGTCGTTTCCGACTTTTAGTATGTACAGGACGCCCTAAGTAGTGACCACTACTCTACTCTACTCAACCGATTTTAAGCACTACTCTACTCCACGCATAGTACTCTATGTAGGGAGGTTGAGGAATGTAGTAGAGATTCTGTGTGTTTACATTCGTAACCATGACAGAACCTGGTATTTGCAATTAGCTGCGCCAGTACTAGCTTTTCGGCGTTGAAGTTTTCCGTCCACTTCTTGTTGGCCGCGTAATTTCCACTCTTCGTTTGCACACAAGAAGGACTTTCGCTGTAGATGCCCATTTCTTTATGTTCGAATTCTCGAGTATAGTACCTCGTATGAAACGTTCGGGCGTATACCTCACAGAAATGTCGCACTGTGGACTTCGTGCTTTGGGCTAACTCTAAGTAGTACTTTGAGTGGTACGGGCCGCCTCGGGCCGATTCGGGCTGACTTAGGACGTGGCTTAGAGTAGCGTCGGGCTCCCGGTGGACAGGGAACGTAGCACTATTACTTTATGCTTTCAGATATACCAACGTATATAACTCGACGTAAATAATATTAAAAATTCTAAAACTCATAAGATTAGTTATTTCGCCTCTAGCGTATCTAGTAATATTTTTATTATATTTTTCTAATAAGTTTTTATTATGTTTTTATATTACGATTTTTATAATAGTACGAAATATATATAACTATAGTAGAGGCATATAGGAGTGCGTATAGCAGAATGACGTATGTAGATACTAGGCTCTAATATAGAAGAAAAGGCTAAACTGGCCTTTTCTAACTCTAGGAGAGTAGGCTACTATATATAAGAGGTTTAGACTATATAAAAGAGTCTAAAACCGAACAACCTCAGCTAATATAAAAGCTTAAACCTACGTAACCTTTCTAAAATAGATAATATAAGATAATAACTACTAAAACCTTATATATAGCAGGTACTTCTAGCTATCTAGGATAATAGTATACTATTATATCCCTCTCTCTTAAAAAAGACTCGTCCTCGAGTCTTCTCTCTCTTATTATTTAAGGCCGAATTAGGATAGTATAAGTATTATATTATTATATTATTATAAGTTAGTTAGAGTTTAAATTATAGCTAACCTAGGTTCGAAGATGCTTTATTTATTATAATTTATTATAAGTAAGATAAGATATCGAGATAGGTTTTGAATTATAACTATAGATATTTATAAAGAGACTTCGTTTCTAATCCTTTAATATTAAAAGTAAGTATTCACGTCTACTAAAAGAGTATAATCTAATCTATCTAGTAGGTTAAGGAAAGCTTAAAGTTTAAAAGGTTTAAAAGTTTAGAGTAAAATTAGAAAAAGTTTAAAAGTTAAAGAGGAATTTAAAGTTGAGTTAGAGGTTAAGAGGTTAAGAAGTAATAGTAATAACTTAATTAAGAGCTTACTTTAAGAGTATACTAATTCGTATCTAATTCGAATTTGAAAAAAAGAGTATAAGTCTAAAAAAGTTTAAAATAAAGTCAAAAGCGAATTTAGAGTTAAGTCAAAGGTTGTTTAGTTAAGAGGTAGTAATAACTTAGTTAAAAGCTTACTTTAAGAGCGTACTAATTTACATCTAATTCGAATTCTCTAATTTAAATTTATTAAAAGAGTATAAGATTATCTAAACTAAGGTTAATAGAGACTTAGAGTAAAGTTAAAAAGTTTAAATAAAAAAAGTACTTCTAGCCTAGCTAGAAGTAAAAGAAAGTAAGAAAGAATATAAAGACTATAAGACTCTATACTAGAGTTAGTAGGGTTTTAGCTAGTTAAAAGCGAAGTTAATATCGAAGTTATTAAAGTTGAAACTATTATCTAACTATCTAAAGTCTAGGATAATAAGAAGAGAGGTAGTTTTAGCTAGTTAAAGGCTAAGTTATTACTAAAGGTTATTAAAGTTTTACTATCTAAAGTTTAAGATAATAAAAGGGGTATTTTTAGCTAGTTAAAATAAAAGAGTTATTACTAAAGTTTATTAAAGTTAAAACTATTATCTAAAGTTTAAGATAATAATAAGTAGGGTTTTAGCTAGTTAAAAACAAAGTTATTACTAAATATTAAAGTTGAAATTATTATTCGATATTTAAGATAATAAAAGGAGTAGTTCTAGCTAGTTAAATAAGTTATTACTAAATTTAAAAATACTATCTAATATTTAAGATAATAAAAAGAGATAGAGTTTTAGCTAGTTAAAGGCGAAGTTAATACTAAAGTTGTTAAATTATCTAAGTATCTAGGAATAATAATAAGGAGTAGGTTTAGCTAGTTAAATAAACTTAATACTAAAGTTAAAAAATACTATCTAAAGTTTAAAATAATAAAAAGAGATATAGTTTTAAGTATAACATTTATTAGTACTATTATAGGAACTATATTACTTAGGCCTATAGGCTACCTTATTCCCTTTAAGGTACTTAAGGACTTAATCGTCTTCTAATTTTAAAGAAGAGTTGCTATTATATTATAGGGAGTTTAGAGCTAAATCGGATAAGAAAGAAGAGGTGTTTTTAAACTAAAGTACTAATATTAATAAGCTTAGTTATTTCTAAATATTTAGTACTTTAATATCTCTTCTTATCTAAGGCTAAAAGATTATTTACTAACTTAGTAAAGTTATAATTCTAGTATCTCTTAAGTATAGTAGACGCGTTTTAGAGCTAAGGTATAATCTTATTCTATATATAAAAGAACTATTACTATTCTCTCTAAGTATAGCTATACTTAAAAAGTAAACGTTTCTTTAGTATAATCTTATTCTTAATTCTACTTCTATCTCTTTTAACCTTTATACTAGTAAGGACTTAGTCTATAACTGTAGTTATAGTCTTTCGGTTTAATAGAAGTTTAAAGTAGAGTTAGATAATATTTAGTTAGGATTAATAATAATAACTTAACTAAGAGCTTGCTTCTAAGTTTTATCTTAATAGAAAGCGTATTTTAACTAATTCGTATCTGATTTAAGAAAAGTAGTAGAAAGGTATTAGAAGTAGCTACTTATAGCTAAAAGAGGTATAAATTTAAGCTTAGAAGTAAGAGAAGGTTAGATTAGAGAGAGTTTAGAGGCAAAGTAATTTATTAACTTTATAATATAAGGTCGCTTATCTATCTTTCTAGCTTAGCTAGCTAGTTCCTTATTTCTTAATTTCCTACTTCTAAAGCTTATATAACTAACTATATCTATTCCGTATTTAAGAAGTTCTACTAGTCTCTTTAACTATTATTATTTCTTTAGAATCTTCTAGATCTTAGTATATAGGTGTGATTTAGAAGGGGTTTAGAGAGATGTCTTTTAAAAAGAGAGGTGTCTCTAGAAGAGGTTATTACTTGACGCTATATAGTAGAACTAAATTCGACTATCTTTATCGTCTATTTATAAGGATCTGAAAGCGTTCTAAGCATTCTCTATCTTATAACTAGTTAAAAAGTAAGTATCTAAAAGAGTAACTATCTCTTCTTAATCTTAGAAAGCATTCTAAACCGATTCTAACTCGTATCTAGGCTCTAGGTAGTTCCTAGCTAGTCTAGTTATTATACCCTAAATAAGGGCTTTACGTATTAGTTTCAGTTATCTTACTTTTTCGTTAAGATTAAAGAGTATTCGAAGAGGCTTTAGTGCTATGTTATATAAGTTAGAAGGTATTAAGAGTAGTAGTGTCTCTTAAGTAAAAAAGGTCTAAATTAGAGCTTAAAAGTAAAGAAGGGTTAAATAAGAGACAGATTAGTAAGAGTTTAGAGATAAAGTGTTTTTATTAACTTCGAAGTTCGCTTATAATTTTATCCTCTATCTCTCTAATCGATCGTTTTATCCTTTATATACCTTTTACCTCTATCTTATCTGCCTATTATCTATATATTATCTAAATTTAAGAAGGTTATCTTTAAAAGCGAAAGCTCTTATTATTTCAGTGTATAGTTATAGGTTAGAGAGGGTTTAGAGAGTCTTTTAAAAAGAGGAAGTAGCCCTAGAAGGTCGTTTAACGCCTTATAATAGAACTAGGTCTAATATTTTAAAGATGTCGATTTAGAGAAAAGGAGTAAGGTTAGATTTAAAAGCTTTTATAATAACTATAAAGTCGACTTATTTATTAATTCTAGAGTTATTAGGATTCTTAGAAACACTTAGTGTATTCTAATCTCTTAATATATCTATAATACGATTTTTACTAGCTATCTATATAGACACTAAACCCTAGTATTACTAGCCGTCTAGGTAGTCTCTAATTACCTAGCTATTTAAGAATATTATTCTTCTAGTCTAATTCTAGCCTAAAGTAAAAGATATATTAACTTTGAATTCGAAATAAAAGAAGCGATAAAAAGCTTAAAAGAGATATTATTTATACTATTACTAGTAAAGAAGAGTTTAGCCTTTTTATATAATAGTACGAAATATATATAACTATAGTAGAGGTATATAGAAGTATATATAGTAGAATAACGTATATAGATACTAGGCTCTAATATAGAAAAAAAGGCTAAACTAGCCTTTTCTAACTCTAGGAGAGTAGGCTACTATATATAAGAGGTTTAGACTATATAAAAGAGTCTAAAACCGAATAACCTCAGCTAATACAAAAGCTTAAACCTACGTAACCTTTCTAAAACAGATAATATAAGACAACAACTACTAAAACCTCATATATAGCAGGTACTCCTAGCTGTCTAAGATAACGGCATACTATTATAATTTTAGTAAGTAATAGTATTATATTCCGTGTCTACTAAGAGATTAGAGTAGCGTTCCTAGGTCGCTAGTAGCTTAAGCGAGTTCTTCTTTATACTCTTTTTACTATATAACTTCGTTAATAATATACTTACTATATATAAGAAAGCTAAAGAGAATAAATTTAAAAATAACTATTTTATACTTTAGTTAGTTAGTTATTTATTTCTATTTATTATATCTCTTTAGTTATTCTTATACTCTACGTAATTTAGTAGAACGCGGTTCTAATCTTATATTTCTAGCTCTAATATAACTAAATATTTAAATTATTATCTTATTCTTTAAACTCTACTAAAGTATATAATAATATAGAACTTTAATAATAATTTACTTATAATCTTATATTTAAAAAGCTCTATTAAAAAAATAAGTATTTTAGCGTAAGTTAGCCTATAATACGAGTATATAAGTATAAGAGACACGTAAAGTAATACGTATAGTAGTATATAAAACTTAGAAAGGAAGCTAACTAGTCTAAAAGTATAATAGTACGAAATATATACTACTACTAAAGAGATATATAAGAGTACGTTTAAGACAGAATAACATATATAAATACTAGGCTCTAATATAGAAGAAAAGGCTAAACTAGCCTTTTCTAACTCTAGGAGAGTAAGCTGCTATATATAAGAGGTTCGGATAATATAAAAGAGTCTAAAACTAAATAACGATATACGTCGGCTAATATAAAAGCTCGAACCCTACGAAGTACGTCTAAAAGCTCGGATATATATAAACTTTCTAAAACAGATAATATAAAACAATAATAGCTGAAACCTTATATATAGTAGATACTTCTAGCTATCTAGAATAGCCTAGGTAATAAGCTATTATAAAAAGCTTCTAACTATATACTCGGCTAGAGGTCCGAGTCTCTAATTAGTTATATAATAGCTATGTCTATTATAGATACCTCTTATCTAAAGTCTTCGACTTGAAGATATATAATAAATAGCTTATATCTAGCTCTCTTTATAGCGGTTTATAGTATAATCGGCTAATAGCCGTGGTTTCTAGTATTAAAAGGCTATAAAAGAGAAAAACAAGGAAATAAGACAGCTTATAACTAGCTCTCTTCCGTAGTAGTTTATAGAGTAATCGGCTAATTACCGCGGTTTCTAGTATCGTCGAAGGGCTACGTACTCTCTTCGCTTATAAACTCTTATTCTAAGAGCTTAAATTCTTAACTTAGCTAAGTACTTTACGACTCTTTCTATTAGATTATCGCTCTTACTTCCTAAGACTAACTTCTTAAAAAAGTTCTTCTAATCTACTAAAGACTTATCGTCGATTTCTATAGCCTATTCCGCGGTCTATAGCTTTGATAGAAGGCTCTTAAGCTTATGAAAATTTTCTCTATTCGCGTCGGCCTTCTATTATAATAAGCTAAGTTTCCTCTATCTACTTCTATTACTTCTACTACTACTTTTATACTCTTTTATTCTTCTTTTTACTTAATATACCTCCTCTAGAATAGCGTAAGGCTAATACTACTCCTAGTATAAGAAAGTCTATTAAAAAAGCCTCTAAAAAGAAGGCCTCTTAAGTACGCCTTATAGACGTGTTAATAAGTACGATCTCGAGAAAGAAGTAAAAGAGGTAGAAAGAGGCGTACCTCCTATATATATAGAGTAAGTATAAATAGCTTTAATTTAGATTTTGATATCTTAGTACTTCTATACTAGTTTAGTAGTATCTTAGTTCAAAGCTATCTAGATTTTAGTTTAAAACTACTCTAAATAAGAGTAGTTTTAAACCGGACTACTAAAGGCGTCTATACGTGAGATACTATACTACTCTACTTAAAGAACACGCTACTTAAACTCTACTCTACTCTACTTAGACTACTTAGAGTACTACTTAAGTATCTAAGTATTTTTTTCTTATACTATAGATAGCTCTATCTTATAGAAATCTCTTAAATAAGTAGAAAAAAGAAGTTTAGTAAATATAGCTTTAAAATAACTCTAAAATAGTTTATAGAATAAATCTAGTAAATAACCTCTTTTAATTAAAGTGTCTTAAGAGATTCTAAGAATAGAATCAAACAAACGTAGCTATTAAGAACCTAAAGTAAATTCCTTTGAAATATCTCCGTAAGTAGCCTTTTCTTAGCACGATATCTCAAACGAGTAGAGCAACTGAATTCACTGAAAATCGCTTTAAGAAAAGTCAAAGTAAGCACTTTGGATTATTATAGTAAATACGGTTCTTCAGTTGAGATTTCCTAATGATTTAGAAGAATTAAGGCTAAAACTTAATATTTAGAGAGCGTTTAGAAAGTGATTCTAGTAAAGAACTTCATTTCATTAAGCTATTCCAAAGAATTGAAATAACTAAATTAAACAAAAGTTCTTTTGACAAAACTCTAACTAGGATTTTGAAGCTATTATAGTAAATAACTTCTTTTAATTGAGCTGTTCTAAAAAAGTAGAATAAGTGAATTATTCAGGTATTCTTCAGATAGAACTCTAAATAAGCTTATGAAATGATTCTAGTAAATAACATCACTTTATTCAGATACTTCATAAGTGTAGGAGAATTGAATTAACTGACTAGGGTTTCAGCGTTTTAAGAATAAATACAACCAAGTTTATGTGGGTGATTAGAGTAAAGACCTTCAGCTTATTAAAGTATTCTAAAATGTTTGCGATAAGGGAGTATCGTGAAGTAATTTACAACAAAGGTAGAATCAAGCAGTATAATACTTATTCACATTCATTTCCAAGTGTATTCTAGGAGTTAAAATTGTCAGAAATAGCACAAGTATCGCATATATATCACAGATATTAGCATAGGTTTTATAATAGGCATCACAGGTATCGCAGATAGAACTTTTATCACAGCAGTAGATAGCAAATCAAATCAATGTAGGTCAATATCTGCCCGTCAACCCAATGACAGCTCGTGTCCTACATACATGAAAAACCCATTTTCCCATATTCATTTCCGAGCTTCTCCGTAGCAAAGGGGGAAGCAAAGTGTCAAGTCAACCCAGATCGGTGCTGGGGAAAATAAAGGACATTCGACAAAGGTGCTGCAGTATATGCACGCGTGTGCGGAGAAGAGGGGTCACTGCTTCAAGTTAGTATTGATCATGTATGAGAGAGAGGAAGATGAACTTACTATGTCCAGTGGTATCCTACCACCACTTGAAGATCAGAGATCATCAAAACAGAAGGAAGAACCAAAGGGAGAAAATCATGCGAAGTGTGCAAGATTACCAGGAATGAATGTCATCTTTAACAAGGTATCAGGAAGCTCGAAGGATGTATTGGTGATCAAAGAAAGCTCAGTCCACTTCATCATGAGCTCCTCGTGACAGGCGCAGTCGCGGAGATACGGAAAGACCGTCAACATTGCGGCAAGTCCATACAGTCGTTCACCATTGCGACCCACGCACCACGGCATCATCGCAAAGTCAATCTCAAACGTCTCGTCCTCGCCGATGATCGGGGTCCATTGCGGCTCGAACTTGAGCTCCAACTCATAGGGATGTGCGGCATAACGGTTCCAATCGTAACTTGTGCATGAAAGCACCATGTTCTTCAAGTTGACCAACTCGCGGAGGTTCTCGCCAGCCCACTTGCTGTGCTTGACGAAGGTCTCATACGGAAACTCCAAACGAGTCAAGTTGGCCAGCTCCATCGGGTTCTCGAGAGTCATAGAGAGTGTCAAGCGAGGTTGACGACCGCGGATGCCCATAGTATCGACGCAGAGACGAATGGTATCCACCTTAGGGTTGAAGATCGGACGGCTTGTAGCTCCAACCGTTGCAAATCCTGGCGTGTAAACACCAGTATCAAGCAAAACCTTCAAGGCTTCCTTGGAGGTCTTTGCAACGAGTGGGCGTCGATCTGCTCTGGTTCTGAAGTAGGCACCAAATGCGTTTCGTTGAAGGATTTGGCCAGTTGGAAGGAAAACATGGAGGCCACTAAGGAAACGGGGCTTTTCAGTGAAGACAAGAAGTCTTGCCTCATTCTCCGCAGCTTGAACCCAAATCTTGCAGCGAATTTCCTTTGGTAGCTCCTGGAACAAGTGGAACACAATGGCCGGAACACTCTTGTTGAGAGACTCGCGCACGATCTTTCCAGTGTTTGGGTCCATAACAAAGTCTGATGCAGCACTGAGGTAGAAGCCTAAATGTTGGATCTGCGGGCCGACCGCCAACATGACAGGGTTCAATGCCGGGCTGTTTGGAGGAGTGGCAGGAGTGGCAGGAGCAGACTCAAGGAGTGCTTCAGTTGAATGGTGTGAAGACATAGTTGACAGGGCGCTATCAAAGTGTTAGTTTCCTGCTGAGTTCTCATGTTGTGGATAATGAAAAGAAGAGATGGGAGTGAAAGCTCTGGGAAAGTTGAAGAATTATTGTGAAAAGAACCAGACATTGAGGAGGGAAAAAGCCGATGCGATGAATGGTACAGGGGATGCGATGTATGCTTACCGAGGAACAATTATCGGCACTTGGAAGTTATGTGAAGGAATATTGGGAAAAGTGCCTAAGAGTTGTTAGCGAAAATGTCCCAGGTCATGATGGGGAAACCAGAACAGGTTGTGCAGCGGGATAAGATTGGAACTTACTTTAGAAAGCCTTTGAGGAAAGTTGAACAAGAAGTGTAGAAATTAGGCGATTGACAAGCGTGAACTACAAGAGGAATTAGTGAATCAATGTTCAAACCAAGAGTGTGGGACCAGGTGAAATGAACTTGGATGAAGGACTTCAACCATGTGGTTGAGTCTCAGCCGGCGGCATGATTGGGGTGTAGAGGATTGTGTAGCGAGTTGAAAGGGGGGGAGGAAAGAAGAACTTACGGATTGGTCGGTTGTGTGATCTTTGTCTGGCAATTCAATTCAGAAGACAGCTGGCGGAACGTTCTACTGGTACTGTGAAGAGTCAGCAGGGAGCATGGAAATGGGTGTCCAAACAATTAAAAGGTGTGTGCGCCATGCCAAGAGGAAGGGGAGATCAAGAGATCGGCCTGTGTGGCGACGACTGTGTTGAGCGGAGCGACATAGAAACCAGGTTGACTCACACACTGGACGAGAAAGTGCCAACCGGAGCGGTCAGAATCAATGCTAGCAAAGAGAGGTCAGCGTGGTCTCCGTATGCGAAGAGGTGTGGGTGCAAGTGTGGATGTAAGGTGGTGTTGTTGTTGCTCACTCTGAAAGTGAAGAGAAGGTCGAGTCGTGGAAACACGAACGACGACCGACGGGAGATGCAGAATTGAAAAAGCAAGGAGAAGTGATTGACTTACGAGACGATAAGATACGATCAGGAAGAAGTCCTTGGGGGGATTCCTTTGCTTGAATTGTCCTAGGTGTTGTTGTCAGTGATGAGGGGTCACAGGTGTGCCGGGCGGAGGAGGTTGATCAACAGATCGAAAGTGAGACCGGAGCGACCGCGAGGTTGTGCGTAAGCAAGTTGGGAAAGAAAAAGACTGGAAAGGCTGAATGCTTACTTGTATCTTACACACAACTTTGGAATAGAACGGCTTCTCGTTGTCGTGTCGTCGCGGGTCGGTGAGTGAAAGTGTGATTGATTGTGTGAAGAAAAAAGTGGAAGGTTGAGGGGGGAACAAGATTGTTTGTGTGCTCGCGATCGGCGCTAAGACTAGCGGCACCACGTGGGGGGCTGGGAATTCCTCGCGAGTATGGCTGCTCGTTTCGTGGCGGTTGGGATGGTACCTGGTGCCTTGAGGGTAGCTTGAGGGAAAACTAGGGAAGCATTTCCAGGAGTCTCGAGATTCTCTGAAGACTCATATATGTTATCAAGCGGATCACAACTCGAGGTTCCCAAGTCGTATTACAGAAGAGAATAGGATGTTTGGCATTGTGGTATTGTTTTTGATAGTGGTTGAAAGCCCTTGCCTCTCATTCATTGGTGCAGCACAATCAAAACACCAAAGTCGTTTGAGTTCATGTGCTGAGGGATTGCTTTCAAACTTACTTGAGATGGCAATGATGAACAATCCGCAGTGATTTTGTCTTGCTATCTCTATTTTTGATGGCGGGTTGGACTCCAGGGGTACGCGTGGGCGCACTCCATACACTCGAGAATCACTTCAAATTATCCGCCCCTGTAACGCCATTAAGGGGGAATTCTTGACACTTACGAGGAGACAATCAGCGCTTTCTCACAATGGCTCTGGTGGATATTCTCATTTCTTAAAAATAAAGTGTTGTACCCCAACCACGATGCAGTCACTAAATCTGCTTGCAGCATTGAACTTAGGCACCCACTTCCAGTTTCCCTGACAACATGCACTGCACAACATCACAAGAGTTTGGAATCACCATAATAAAATCACAAAGGATATCTCGAGGCTTTGCGCAGTTGACGGCGCATCAGAAAACCTCGAATTCCTCAATGCATGCGCAAAAACATGCACTCCTTTGGCGCGAAAAATCTCCATCAATGCGAAATATTGTGCAAGATAGTTGTTGACCACACCAAGAAAGGTGAGGTAGTCCTTCTCAATTAAACCTTTGTGCCGTGGTTGTCCAATGGCTGTGAGGTGATTTGACATCTGCAAATCTGCATTGTCGGATCCGGAATCTAAGCGGGCCGGAGGCCCCGATGCGGTCCGATGGGGACACCAGAACAAGCTAAAATGGCAATTTGTTTCCACAACACTAGTACCCATGCAAACAGATAGTTTTTGGCTGTTATTGGTATATAATGAGCCCCCATCTTGTTGAAGTGACGTTTGGTTTTAAGCGAAGCTTGGAAAGGGGCATAGTGGGATACACGTGACCAAATTCCGAGGAACAGCCTAGGTTACTCCTCGAAAGCATCGCACGATTATGTGGGTTGGCACTCAATTTGCGAAGTTGGAAATGCCGATTTATTCAACTCCTGTGCCATACAAAATGAAGACTGACCACGTATATCTATCTATGAGAAACCAGCCATTTCATTTCAACCCAGCATCTAAAAGTACCCCTCCAACATCCTGAACCAGCTTTTCTTCCGGGAAAATTTTCTTCTTTGAAAGGACCGTACCCTGGGCATCCATGATTTTAAGCAAGTCTACTAACTCTCCATCACCAGGTGTGAGGTAAGTCAGGTATCCAAGGGCTAGTAAAAATCCTTTCAGCGCTTCAGGGGACTCTTCTTCGACATTGATTGCTTCTAACAAGGAAGCTGCAAGCTCAACTTGGTCGCCTTCGGATAGACCTTCTCTATGCTCTTGTGCTCGTAACTTGTTATTAGCTGTGGTTATGTTAAATGATAAGCTTGCGGCAGCAATCCGAACAGTTTGGTGTTTGTCATCAAGTAAGCTCGTTGTGACCAATTGCATAATTGGAGTCGTCAAATTCGGGCAGCTGAGGATATGATTTGGGTAGAGCGGGCTAGAGAACAAATTGCAAGCCATCTGCAGAGACACGAGTCGCAAAGAGTACGGACAATTCTCGAGGCCATTGACATAAGATATGATTGGCGAGATGGTCTTGTGTTCTTTTTCTTCAGCGTAGTACCCACTGAGCCTGGAATCGACAAGGGCAACCCGAAGAAGATCAACAACTGTAAACATGATCTCTGCAGGAAGTCTTGATGGAGCAGCTCGTAAGAATCGACTAAATGCGTCAAGATGTGGCAAATGAGTTTCCGCTGGCTTTTCTTCAGTTCGAGCCGCAACAAAGGCCATGACCTCTGGTATGGATTTATCGTCTGCAGCTGCTCCCATCTTCGTCTTCAGCTTGTCAAGGGGTGGAATTTTGCTGTACAAAACCGGCGTAGTGATCGCACCACGAAGTGCTGGAAGAGAAAGGGTTTCGTGCTTATGGGGAGGAAATGCCATGGTAGCAAGCATTCTGATATTGCCTTGCAACTTAGCTGCATCCGCCCCCGACCACCTCTCTTGTTGGGTACCATGTAGAAAGGATATGAAAGTAGGTGTACTGGCAATGCTATACTTGGTACCGATATTATAGGACCGGGATATATCCACCTGGATTAGAACAACTTTGTGTGCTGTCTCTGCCGCTAACTGCTCATACAATGGGTATAATTTCTGGCATGGCCCACAACTTGGCGACGTGAAGAAAATTATGGCACTAGCTCTTTCAGCCTCGGCCAGGGTCGCATCTAATTCCACGGGCGTTGTGACAGCTCTGACGCTCGACGATATCTGCTCATGTGTCATGGGAGCATTGCTCGGTTTTCCTAGGCCCAAAAGTCCACCATTCTTGTTCTGGCGTTTCTCAACCATCCTATTGATCTCTGGCACCATTGCCCTGCCAAAATCGGAGTTGAGGAAGGTTTCGGGGAGGTTTGTGATATAATCGGGTATGCCTTTCCCCAGAAGGAAGGTAGCGAAATCGTTGGCGAAGTTGTTGCAATTATGGGACCATAGATTGTACGCCTGGGTAATTGTCAGGTTGAGTATTGAAAAGTTAGTGAGGTCACCTACGGATTGGGTGTATATCTCCTTTAGCGATTCCAAGTACTCTTGGATGACTTCCATTGGCAGCTCTGTCTTTCCCAGTCGGAGTACTTGCAGTGGCGGACCAAGGTGACTTGAACCTGGCTGAAGAGCTTTGATTCCGCCATCGTATGTGTATTCCACGCCTTCTAGCATGATCCCCGTGTGGTACACCATTTCAATGTATGTGCCCAACATAACGGCCGAGAATTGCCGCGCGAGGCCATTGGACAAGTCGTAGATATAGAGTTGAACGTCCATGGTGGTATAATAATCTGGAGAGTATTTCTGCGGAGGGATCAATTTGAAGCTCGAAGCTTGAGGGTATTTTGAGAGAAAACAATCTGCAAGCAAGAGGATTCTTGGGAGATGCGAGGGGATATTATAGAACCAAGGAGAGAGAGGAAGGAAATTAGGAGAGTGCTAAGATATACTGTCTAAGATTCTAGGTGAATTATTGCGTGTGCAGGCGACGGAAGTGACAAACCGCTTTTAAGCTTGTGGCGCTACTCAAAGTCCGGAGGTGTGGCTGAATCAGCCTTATCAGCCTCACTCTAGCCACAGCTAGGCCTAAATCTGTGGCAGGGGTTCCCGAAATACGACAACTCCTCATTTTTCCCCTTTCTTCCTCCATCCTCTTCGTCTTCGCCCTCGCCCTCGCCCTCGCCCCCTAATGATCGCCAAATCCTCAATCCTTCCTCCCTCGTCGATTTCGATATAGTTTGACTGCGCTCAGGTCTCTCTTGACCCGTCTCCTTCTGCCAGTCTCTCCCTCCCTTATGCGACGCACTTCGGTCTCGCTGCCGACCAGAAACGTAGCTCAAGATCCCCACGAAAAAGCAGGCAGATATTCATCAACTGGCGCTCGTGACGGCGCCGTCGGCATTCTGGAGAAAGCAAAAGCCGCCTGGATGACGCAAAGTCAGCGTTCCAGGTATTTGAAGACGGGAGGAATTCTATTCTTCGTCGTCTTCTTGTTCTATTATTTATCCCCAGCTGGAGTTGATGTTTACAGTGGTGGTACGTCAAACCGTCGCAAACTGATAAGCAACACCGTGATCTAACATTATTAATCACAGGCAAAACCACTGTGACGACAGGAGGAGGCCAATCGGCATCAGACCCATCTCTAGGTACAACGAAGTGCTCGAAATCTAGCGACAAGTCAAAGCCAATTGTTCAGTATGCGCTTATGATCGATGCTGGGAGTACTGGGTCTAGAATCCATGTCTACAAATTCAATAACTGCGGGCCGACACCCGAGTTGGAAAAGGAAACATTCGAGATGACGGAAAAGAAGAAGGGAGGTTCTGGTTTAAGTTCTTTTGGCACCGACGCCGAGGGAGCTGCCAAGAGTCTCGATGTTCTCATGGAAGTTGCAATGAAAGAGGTACCTGATAAGCTCAAAGGATGCACACCTGTTGCAGTAAAGGCAACCGCGGGTCTTCGTTTACTCGACAAAGACCAACCTACAACAGAAAAGAGCCAGAACATTCTCGACGCCGTCCGAAACCGATTGGAGACTGTTTACCCATTCCCCGTCGTCTCCAAGGAGGAGAATGGTGTAGCTATCATGGATGGAAAAGATGAGGGTGTTTATGCCTGGATCACTACAAACTTCTTGCTTGGCAATATTGGTGGCCCAGAGAAGACCCCAACCGCAGCAGTTTTCGATCTTGGTGGAGGTTCTACCCAGGTCGTTTTCGAGCCTAATTTCAAGCTTCCAAACAAGATGGAAGAGGGAGACCACAAGTACAAGCTTGAATTTGGTGGACGAAACTTTGAGTTGTACCAACATTCTCACCTTGGCTATGGTCTGATGTCAGCACGGGAATCCATCCACGCAGCACTCATCTCGAACGTCCATGAAACGAAGAAGGATGATTCTACATGGATTTCCAAGCCAGTCATCAACCCATGTATTGCTCCAGGAATGGCTCGGCAAGTTGACGTTAAGCTTGAAAAGGGACACCCTCTGGGAGACAAAGTATCAGTCAACATGACAGGTCCTTCATCTGCAGCACCAGCACAGTGTCGTAAACTCGCTGAGCAAATTCTCAAGAAGGAAACCGAGTGCACTGTAACTCCTTGCTCATTCAACGGAATCCATCAACCTTCCCTCGAGAAGACTTTCTCTCGCGAGGACGTTTACACATTCTCATACTTTTTTGACAGAACTGATCCACTCGGAATGCCAGAGTCATACACTTTGAAGGATCTCCAACGTCTTACAGACCAAGTTTGTGGTGGTCAAGAAAGCTGGGATCTGTTTGAGAATATTCCCGGCGCAATGAAAGAGCTCACAGGTCGTCCTGAGCATTGTCTCGATTTGAACTTCATGATGGCTCTTTTGCACACTGGTTATGAAATGCCTATTGACAGAGAGGTCAAGATCGCCAAGAAGATCAAGGACAACGAACTTGGTTGGTGTCTTGGAGCAAGGTAAGTCTCTATTGTTCGATTTTTAAAATTTCACATCTAACATATTAATTAGTTTACCTTTACTCAGCCAGTCATCAGGCTGGAAATGTCGCATTAAGGAAGTTTCGTAGACACTTGAGAATAGAATGCATTGTAGGAGTCAAGGATATATTGTTTTAATTATGCTGGAGGTCATGAACCACAGTACAAAAATTCATTTGTGTAAAATCTTCACAACGTATCCTTGCGTGTTTGTACGTGCCTGATTCTGGACGAAGGTAGCGCTTGGGGGAGTTAAGGTGTGCAATCTCAGGTATGATAATGACTAAGATGTCTTTCAATGTATGTCAAGATTTTACGTTGCCTCATTTTCATGGAATTAAATCATCTTTTCATACTTCTCTTGTTCTCTTCGTTCGGGTTTGATCGCTTTACTCCTTCGTTCCTCGCCTACTTTATTTAATGCGTACCCGCGTTTCAAGATGCAAGTTCGAAGCCTATGCCAATCATCGCCATCTGAAGTGTCCCTTGGACGGCGCCATAACGATAATATCACTCACTTTCCCCCAAATATTGGGGCAAATACCCGTCAAACACCCAACAGAAACGCTCTCCATCGATGAATCCACTGTGCCACCCTCATTACCAGCGTTCTCATTCTGAATCCCTACCCCATGTTCCCCGCCTTCTCTCTCCCCATATCCGCCATCTGGAACAACCTGAGGATTCTGATTCAACTGTTGAACAACCCCAACAGCAGGTCCAACCCCCGCCCCCGCCCCCTCCCTCTCCTTCTCCAACCCCATCCTTTCCTCCAACCCCATCTCCTCGACCTCCTCCTCTAAATATCTTTCCGGCTCAACAAAATGTTTCCCTTCTCCTAATGGTCCAGAGTAATTCCCCGCATCTCGATCTACAACTCGGAGGCGTCGGGGATGGTCCTTCTTCCGGACGCAGAGGATGTGATGCTGGAAGTAGTGCATATCTCTCTCTTCTTCATTCCTGAAGGGGAGCTGGTGAGGACATTTGGGACAGTGTTTGGGAGACGGTGCGTGTGGGAGGGAGGGGTTGCGGAATGGAGGGATGATTGTTAAGTATGGATTTTGGCGGGGAGTCATTTAGTTCTCGGTCTATTACCTCGCTCGATCGCTGTGTATCCAAGCGTATGTGACGAGAACTGGATGATGGCGAACGGATAATATGTTTAAGTTCTAGATAACTAGAAGGTGATTTGAGATGGTGATTTTATACTTTACTGTTGAGTAGCTTTGTGATTCCCATGCTGTACTGGGGTGAAAGAAGATGCAGGTGAATCATTGAATGGATTTTAAGAGATTCAAGGTTGGTTGAGTCAAGCGAGCTTTTTGCTCCCTAACCTACACCTAGACTTTTGCTTTCATATCATTTGATTTACATACATGTCAGACCTAGCATCCGCTAATTTCGAGCGAGAAATGAAAAGAGCTAGAGATCTAAGTGAGTGAAACCAAGTCAGCCATGAAATTCAATCATAATCTTATAAGGCCCAGAGAGTTTTGAAAAGAGGACTGACTGAGTTGGGGGGAAAAACTTTCTCAAACGCCTAGAAGCATAATTACTAAACGTCTCCCCGAATAATAATTCCATACGCAGATATATAGTTGCCGGTGAACTTGTTTCTCAACTTCCATTTCCCCGCGTTTCGACAAAGATTACACATATCAAAGGGCTCACATCGATTAAACACGCCCAAAAGGGTAGGAATGTAGTTTGAATTTACCAACAATGTAAATTTGAGGAAAGGCGAGGGCTTTTATACGAAAACCAGAAATCTAACAGCAGATAATGGCACGGAGAAACGCAAGGATAGTAGTAGAAAATGCTTTCTAGTAATTTGAGGAACCAAAAACGTAGAAAAGAGGATGAAATGAGGTCCTCGTAGGAAAATTCAACATGTCCTTACAAGAATCGTGTCTGCTTACACGAGTAGGTAATGAGTTGATCACTCCATCTCAGAGCAGATAGTAACATCTTGAAGTATTTTTTCTGACAACTCCATCCTACGAAGAAGACGATGCTGCATCATCTTCGAACAACCTCTGTCACTCCGAATCACAATTATCAATATGGCCCCAGAAAGTGGGATCCAATCCCCAACGCTCTAATTGCTCCTTGTTAGGCTGATATCGCTCGTGACACATGGAGAGTTTTACGCGGTCAATGGTCCAAACATCTGCCTCCCAATCTACAGTCTGCTGTAGAATCGAACTCAAATGTACTATGCAATCCGCCCAAGTTGGACCATGACTGTGCTCACATTTCCCCTCACCACCCAACGGAGCAAGATTTAGGGGTATGCAGCAACGATTCTGGCATGAGTATTGATGCACAAAAGCGTGGACCATCTCATGGAGTAGGGTACCGATTTGAAGCTCCACTTTGCTGTGATGATAAAGCTCTATAGTCTCAATTTTGTCGATGTAAATCCCCTTGAGTCCCTCGTCTGCTCCCTTGGGACTACGATTCTCAACAATCGGAGCTGTCCCACTAAGAGGCTTACCAAAGAGCCACGAGTTGAAAAGGTTGAACCATGAGGACAAAAGGGCTTTTAAATCGTCTTCTGTAGGATTTTTAGGAAGTGGGAAAGAAAACATAGCTTTCTCTTTCTCAATAAACTGATATGCGCTATGAGGAAGATCCAAGAAACTTCTTTGCTCCAATACACAATATGAGTATTTTTTAAAGCAGTGGTCTGTCTCCCAATCGTCTATAATTCGACGGTGTGACTTTTGGTCTTTTAGAACTTTATCAACAATTAGCTCCTAGTAGTCGTAAATCTTCTTACTATCTGAAGCACGCTCGAAATGGAGTTTGGGCAGTACAAAGGACTTCTGATCCGAAAAGGCTGTAGTGTGTATTTTGTCATTTGTCTTACTACCTTTTCCGAAATTGTGGTTTAATGATTGTTTTTACAAGACTGAATCGATAGTAGCTGGTGTAGGATGTAGGCACTCATATCGATAAATAAACAGTTTGTTCTCACCCATCCGACTGACTTTTTCTTTTCTTGTCAAAGGATATTATTCCAAATTCTTTGGCGTAGACTACCCAGTATCAAAGAACATAATTCTCCTCTTCAAAATAGTTAAAGGAAGTTACCATCGTTCCGAGCTTCTTCTCGAGTGCACAAGAGTCAACTAGAGAGCCTCTTAATATGTAAGTTTCTGCAGTATCTTTTTGCACGCTGATAAACCAGCCTCGTAGAAGCTAGCGAGTTTTGGACCAGTTAAAGACCGAGCTCACAAAAGCGGCAATCTTTCGAATAGGGCTGAACCTGAAATCTGGATCACTGAGATCTCTGAGCAGGGTTTTAAGCTTTCAGTTGGGTCAGTCCCGCCTCTGCCCCATATCCGTTTGAATTTGTCACCAAATTCTTCAGATTTACGCTTGGTCCTGCTCAGACTTCTGAACCCGACGAGAAAACAAGACGAGAGTGGTTTTAACAGAAGAAAAAACAGCGAGTATCAAAAAATAGTAAAGGGTGTGAACTATTACGGCGTTGAACTCTATAGCCTTCATGGTTTCGGGCGAACTGACACAAGGACGCTTTGCGGTCAGACTTTGGCGTAGCAGTAAAACTGTAGTACTCAGGGCACTCGCCCAAAGTCTCGAGACTTCAGTCCCTATATCGTTGGATACTGCTGTGGGTTGCGCACTTTGCAAGTATGTAATGCAATAACCTGGTAATCTTTTGTGTCTGGCTTTATCATAATATCTCGTTCACTTCGTTTTGTCTCTTCGCTGTTAGGTACGTGGATCGATCGATAGGTTTCGGACAAGGTTTTCTTCAAATCTGTACGAAAAGTAGGAGCAAGTGTACAACCTCAATCCCTTTGTAAGTGAAAAGCTTTCCATTCAGTCAAGAGCAATGTACGTTCGGGCATCGTAACCGTCCTCCAATACCACACATTCCTCCCTTCCCTCGAGAAACCCTTCCATCTCAAAGAGCAAAAATAGCTGGTGATTCACCCCATCCGTAAACTCCATGCCATGTGTAACCGTCCGTCCGATCGAGGTTGTCACTTTTGCCCAGTTCTCAGAAATCGATTTGGAGGCATTCTTGCCGGTGAGGGTAATTTAACGGTGCTGTAGTAAAGTCCAATGTGTCAGGTTTTGGTGATCTTAGGGATGTTGCTGGGTATATGGTGGTTGCGAGGGCGAGATTCCTTACCTTGACAAATCCAATATCGGCTGCCTTCTCTCTGAAGCATTGTCTGCAGATGTTCAATCCATACTTGCGGATGAGACCAGCTTTGTGTGTGCAGACGCGGCTTTAATTCCAGTTAGCCCAATGTATTCCCCAATGTATTCTTTCATGACCCCTCCCCCTCACAGAAGTATATCCTCATTTGTGCTGCGGCGCTCGAGTCGTGGGGTGGTACGTACCATTCGCGGGCGCCCTTTCCGTAGGTTCGGGGTCTGGAGTTCCAGACTGATTCGTGAGACATTTTGGAGATGCGATTTGACGATTCGAGGTGTTCGGTACGTCTAAGAGATCTCGTCGGAGGTGGATTGGCGGGTTGTCGTGTCGGTATGAAATTATCGAAATATCTCGCGAAATTAGCCGCGGTGGGCGATTTGTTAGGGCTCTTAGGTAAGGCGGTGAGGCTATTTCACGTGATACGGCAGAATAGGTGGAGCATGAGGTGAAGGCTGCAAGTTCAGCCTTGCCAAAACAAACAAACCCTCTTCCCCAATTTAGCAACAAACAATCCTAATCATCCAAGATGGTAAGCCTACCCAAAGCCCTTATTAAATCGCTACTAACATCTCATCGAAGTCCAAAGACTCTTCCTACACCTACGTTCACTTCACTCGAGCAAGAGACGCGGACCTCTTCGAAGACTTCTGCAAAGACAAACTTCCAGACGATGAAATCTACGTTCCTCCTCATAATCAACCAATCAACCCAGAGGACGAAGATGATGTAGTACCGGATCAGCATGCAGCATTTGGCATCCAGCGTGCAACACAGAAAACCAAAGAACCTGCTTGGAAAGACCTGGGATTGGCAGAGTTGATGAAGAAAGGTCCTGAGAGGACTCGACCAAGTGGAGGTGCTTTCAAAGCGTCGAAGACTCTACCAAGATGAATAATGAGGGAGATGTTGCGGGGAGTATGTTATGGTACGAGCTTCTACTGGCTGTTCCAGAAGCAAGCCAAACCAATTCTCGCAACTCTGGGCTCTGCATACACAACTGCTCGAACAAGGCAAAGTCATATTCTTTCTTATGGGAGGCATGGTCGCTGTGATAGAGGGTTCGAGGAAGAGTGTACAGTGGGTAGTACTTTCGAGTAGGAATGGGTATTTATCATGGAGTTTTGGCCAGGGGAGTTCGACAAAGATACCCGGTATACTGTCAAATACGACAATGAAGCAGAGGAATTGGTCAAGTGAGAAATATTCAATTTGAGAATTTGCCTTCACTTTGGGTTTATGATTATAAAATTGACAATTTCGTCAGTGACTTGAGGAGTTTTTGTTTCTTTGAATAGCGCACTTCCTCTCTCGAAATTGAGAATCAGGAGAGCAAAAGTCCTTGAAGAAGAGGACTTTGGCCAGTAAATATTTACACGACGGGGAATAGGTTCTTTTTTATATGATGAACAACACATCTTCGCTCACAATTATCATTGGGAACCCCAAGTAGTCTTTTGATAGAACTACGAGGGCAGAATTCAGTTGAGTCTCAAGTACTCTTCATACGTGCAACACTCCTGTCTTATAAAAAAGTTCCATAGGTTTATCTATCACAAGAGAAGCCCAGACCGAACGCTCCATCCTAACTCCGTCCATGCCCTTTACGCCTACCAAATAGTCAAATCTCCCACGTTCTTTCTTGCTGTACCGGTTTATGTTCCTATCGAACCTCTTTCTCTCTATAAAACACCCCATCTCTACCTTGGCAAGAAACCCTCCCTCTCCACAATCTCCTCCTGGAACTTCACCAAAAACACCGTCTTCCCAGGCCATAACTCCCCCTCCTCCCCCTTCCCAACACTATGAGCCGTAACCTTAGCCGGAAACCCCGCTCCATCACAACACCCCTCCACAATACCGGCCACATATGCCGCACAGTTAAGTTGGTTCATCTCCTTGGGCACACTGATATACTGGTTCACCAACGGTTCATTATCGGAAATCATGTATTCTTCGGGGGTATCTGGGTTCGAGGATTTCTCGAGGGCGTCTGCGGGTCGGGAGAAGAGGTGACGCCAGAGGGTTGTGGTGATGAATTGGAGGAGGGCGATGATGTGGAGGGGTCGGGTTTGGGAGCGCGCTGGTTCGCGGTATAGGAGGAGATCCAGGAGTTTAAGACCTATTGGGTGGCCTTGGACGTTTAATCTAGTATCCAAATCCAAAATCAGCATCTATTTCCCCAATATTCGCCCTGTAGATGCCCTAGGTGACCAAGAAAGAACCTACCGCTTTTCCAGATCCTGAATCCCAGTAACCCTCTTCTGCGCATAACTAACCATCTCCCCAAACAAATACGCAAAGCTCGCCTGGCTCAATTCTTGCGTCCGACTGCGATTTAATGGTCGGTGATATATGGTTTTGCCGCTGGATGGGTATTTGAGGCCTTGCTGGCTAGAGCGTTGGTTTTGCGACTGCGAGCCTAGAGGCGGCTTTACGGGTTGGGAGGATGCCATGGTGCTTGATTTGGAGAGCAAATTATCTGTGGCATCGATTCAGATATGTGATCCGAGGGTTTCAGGGTGGTGGGTGGTGCATTTGAGGGGTTCGAGTTGGTGATGTGTTTTGTGAGGTTCTAGAGCTCCGTTTGTTGAAGCGAGAGCTTCGAGCTTCACAAAAGTTCACGGTCACAGAAAACTGATAGATTATCAACAACGTTAACTTGTCACTGGATGAATAGTGTTTTAATTTCATTACTTTCAGACTGTATGTACACTCTCCTCTCTGAAACCCAAATCTATTGTGGGTGGTTTCTTCTCAATCCGCTAAAAGCAACGCAACCGCTTGTTGCCATATCAAGGTCTATAACCAAGCTCATCATCTTCGGGAACTTGTCTCTGAAAATTCCAAATGAATACAAAAAACCTCCCCGCAGTCAGATACCTATGCGTTTTTTTTTTTGGTCTATACTGCAGTAGCAGTGGTGACTTTATCATCTGCGGCCACTGGGACTGTTGGGACTACCGCTGAAGGTGCAGGGGCAGGGACAACAGGTTCATTCTCCTTGTTGGAAATTGGAACAGTTGTTATAGCTGTTGAATCCTCCTTGACCACCAAAGGAGGTGCTGCTGCTACGCTAGCAACATTTCCTCCTTTGAGGTAAGCCTCACTCTCACCAAACTGCTTCCCAGCTTTGACCCAACGCTCTTGTTGTTCTGCAAGCCTCTCGTCACACAATTTCATGAGTTCTGGCCAGTATACTGAGTGGTCATACTCGAACTCGAGATCCCCCTGAAAATTCGAGGCTAATTGTTGAGGTGGGACGTGCTGTCTCATATCACCATCGAACTTGAGCTTCTCCTTGGTCGTGGGGTCGATGAATGGAGTGATCAGCTTAAGGAAGCCCCAGACAAGCCAAGGTACTGTACCACATTAGATTTAAAGCATTCTCTTGTGGAATATTACTCACTATTAATAATCAAAGCTCGTCCCAAGCGTTCAGGGTAATGGGTCTGGAGAATATTCAGAACCTCTCGAGCTTGTCCTAGAGCAGGAGCAGTGTTGACTCTGTCCTTGGAGCTCTTAAAGTTGATCAAGAGAGCCAATGTTTCCTGACCAGGTCCAATCAACGTAATACTTCTCTCTAGCATGAATACTAAATGTTGAACTTGTCGTGGTGAAGTCTGGGTATTTTGTCTTCCAGGATTGAGGTATTGGCACGGCCTTCTGGCAATATCGTAGCCCAGAATCCATTGCTTTCCCGACTCATTCTCTGGAGATATATGTTCCGATGTCAGACTCTCTACACCATATTCCCGTCTCCATGACAAAGTAGCGAGGAGTCTCTTTCCTGCCTGTGCCAAGTCCCACTTTGTTGCTCGCAGATATCTCAGCAGGCACTCTCTAGTCAACCACATAACCTCATTATCTGTAATCGCCCCGGCTTTCTCGGGGTTTGTTGAAGGTATTTCGGTCCATAATTTGACTGTGGCTAATAACGAATCGTATTTTGTTTGTTGTTCGGGGGTGAGGGCAATGATAGGAGGTTGAGGGGTGTCTGGGAGAGGATCGACGATAGGAGTTTTCAATGGATTCGCTTTACTGATGTTTTGCGCTCGTGCTCGTAATGACGCTGCAACCGGAGATGCCCCAGCTGCTCCAGTTGAATAAGAAGGAGGAGGAGGAGTGGCATTTTGGGGAGCGTCCTTGTTGATGTTGACTTCTGCCATCTTGTTCTCCAAGCCCACCTCTCCGTTAATTGTCGTGGCTGACATCTTTCTGGAGTCTTGGATAAGGAAGAGCCTCGCTTGTGTGACTTGGACTTTTGGGAGAGCGAAGTGGATTTGGATTGAGTGCTGCAGTCAACTGAAAATGGTAAGGTCACAGGTAAGTGAGTGGTGGAGGTGAATTAGAAACACTGAGATTAAACGATTAAATAGACATGGATTTTATATTGTCAGCCTCGCCCGCTCCTTCCCTTGGGTTTGAACGGGAACCTATTCGCCCCCTGGACGCAGCCACATCGCATCGTATTCGTATTTTCACTCTCAGCCTCGATAGAAGATAAAGAAACCCTCTGCACTCAGTTACGGCACCCAGGGCCGTTCGAAAATCGATTTGGAATCATGAAAAGATAATCAAGTGTATGTACTTTGGGCTTCCACCACCAGGCTGGAAGAAGTTTTCCCTAGGTTACATCAGAAATCTCGGGCTCGGACCAATAAATTGTCATAAGAATAATTTTCCATCAAGTATATATTGGCATAAGTCTCCAGTTGTACAAAATTTTCGCTTTTTTGTTTCAATTTCTCTATTATTCGATATGTCTTTCGTCGGTGACTTCCCAATCAAATCCAAGATAGCCGTCGTTACGGGGGCGGGCTCTGGAATCAATCTTTCCTTTGCCAAACTCTCTGTCCAACAAGGAGCTCGAGTAATAATAGCAGATCTCAAGCTCACTTCAGATGCCGAGTCATTTCTCAGTGGCGAAGGGGCAAAGGCTGCTATTTTTGTCAAGTGTGACGTGACGAAGAGATCTCAGCTGGAAACCCTACTCAAGGTTTCGCAAGAGAAATTTGGTGATATCCCAGATATTTATATTGCTGGGGCTGGAGTATTTGATCCCGTATGTATCCTCCTGTTCAACCAACTAAGTAAACCAATGCTGATTGAAATGTCAGCCGTGGTCAAATTTCTGGGATGATACTGAGGATGATCGATATGCTGAGGTAGATATCAATGTCACACATCCCATAAAGTTCGCCAGAATAGCACTACGAGCCTTGCTCGGGAAGAACAAGAAGGGCGTTTTCTTGATTGTGGCATCCCTTGCCGGATTCCAAGGCACATTTGCAGCTCCACTGTATTGTGCAACGAAGCACGCAGTTATCGGGTTTGTACGGTCTATGGCTGAACTTGATGGCTTGGAAGGCATAAAAGTGGTTGCGTGTGCGCCTGGGTAAGTTAATTTATTTCCAGAACAGATATCAAAGTATG
This sequence comes from Hymenoscyphus infarciens, assembly GCA_001414345.1. Lineage (NCBI taxonomy): Eukaryota > Fungi > Ascomycota > Leotiomycetes > Helotiales > Helotiaceae > Hymenoscyphus > Hymenoscyphus infarciens. The sequence goes on from LLCB01000423.1 coordinate 32,917, forward strand.
CCAGAGACTAATTTCAATAGAATCGTTGCAACACCAATGTGGACAGAAGATCCAGAGAGACAAAAGCAATATGGTTACAAAGCAGAACATGCCGTAACTCCCGAGCGAGTTGCTGAGGACATGATGGAACTTGTTGTCAAAGGCAAATATCAAGGGGGAACGTGTTTAGAGAGTGCCTTTGGAGGTACCCGAACACTTGGGACTTGGAATATACCTGCCCCAGCAAGTAATGGAACTTCGGTTCCCCCAGAGGCCTTGGAGAGAAACAATAGACCAGTGGTCGAGATGATGAAGCGAGAGCGTGGTCAGTCTAAATTATGATTTGGGGTGGTGTATGAGTATTCAGTGGAACTTTCGACCTATTCATGATCAGATTTTTCTCTTTACTTGAATTTATGATTTCAACTTCTTCGAGAGACTTGGAGGAATTGCGTGGTACATTTCAACTTCATTGAACTATCATCCCATTTGTCTATACTTTCTCAGGTTGTCTTCCACTGATATCCCACACTTGGATTTCTTGAAGGGCTTCTCAAGGGCTTCAAAATCTTGTTAGGTGGACATGCCATATTCCTTCCGCTTTTCTACGGACTTTTTGGTTCCTATTGAAGTAAGAAGTTCTGTTTGAAGCATCTGCCGAACCAAGCCACCGATATTGCTGGGCACAGTAGAGGAGAATGATCAGTTAACAGAGTACCGATGGGAACTAGCGAAACACTTGCGACGCCAACTCGTCTATCTGAGGTGAACATGGTGCTAACCTCATGTTACTCTCAACCCTCTCGATATCGCCGTAACAACAAGCACATCTTTCTCTCACCCATTCATCGTGCAGGACCAGACCCCAAGGGCAAGGAAACGTAATTTTCTTTATGACAGCAAGTGTTGTCTCGCTCATCGCCGAATCGATGTGGTTGGGCCAAGTTAAGGAAGGAGCGGCTTCAACTGGCCTTCGGTCTCTTGATTTCTTGTCGTTGAAAACGAATCTCGCGGGGAGCCCAAGGTTCTTCGACAGGAACCACTCTCCTCTACTGTATCAACTACGCAGTCAGTGGACACCAGGAGGCTCATACCCTTTTTTGGTTCAATAATTTCCCCATACCCATACCCATATCCATATCCATATCCATTTCTTCGCTCTCCATGCCTTCGGACCTACAATCAACCAATGGAAGAAGCTCTACTTTCCTATGTCCAATTTCTCACCTCTTCCACACTCGGATCCCCTTGCTGAAATAGGCACAAGCCTTTCTGCATGAGGTTTTTATTGCAAGTCGCATTCCACGGCTGCCGACCTTCGGGAGCCGGAAAACTTGCTAGAATTTAGACATTGGAAATGTATCCTTCATCTGGTATCTTGATTCCCTTTTGTGGTATTTGTTGCAAATCGAACTTTTCCGCCGGGCCCCGAACATAGGTATTCCGTAGTGTATGCTTCTGTTAAGCTTTCTTGTATGCTGTACCAGCGCCCGAGACCCGGCGGAAAGATAGTCTGCCTGTACAATTTTACCAAACTCAGTAACAGTCTGCTTTTTGTTGCCTTTCGCGATTTTTCACCGGGCCCCGAATGCAGTACCTGTTTCGGTAGTTCTTAGAATTCGAATGCAAGTGACTCTCAAATCAAACTAGCCGCCGAAACTCGGGAGCCGAACGCCCCGGTTTGTGGTTCTCTTTCCCAATCAAGTCAAACACTTTCTTTTTGTTGTACTTCACAAATTTCCATCGGGGCCCGAGTGAACAGTCGGTTCTATTCATTGCTTAGTACCAAGAGTGTTTGGTCATTTCAAAATGAACTGGCTTCCGAAAACTCGGGAGCCGAGTGATCCATGTAGTAGTTCTCCTTCCCAATCAAATAAACCACTTTATGTTGTTGCACCTCGCATTTTTCTCATCGGGGCCCGAGTTCGTGCCATACACTTAAACTCAACCTTTTCTACTTGTTGAGTACATAATATTCTGTATAACGGCTGCGGAAAGCCGGAAGCCGGCTCATCCGAAGGATTTTGTTGTGATGTACTCGTCTACTCCTCTTTCCGCGTTCAGCAATTTCAGTATTTCGCAATTTCTCCACCGGGATGAATTCTCTTGTAAATTTTGATGCGTTCTCTTTGATGTTGTACATATCGGCTCCCGAACACGGCGGCCGAAGACATCTCGTTTACATATCGTCTTCCCTAATCAATATACCTAGGTATCTGCTCCTCAAAACTCTTCTGTTGCAATTCGCAGATTTATACCGGCCTCCGAGCCGCCTCATGCCTCTCTCTGTAAACAAAACGACCAATCAATACGTCAAAAGTTCTAGCCTCCGTTCCCAATGCAGTATTCTACAAAGAGGGCAACCGGACCCCGAACCAACATGAAATTAGTGAAATAGCCTATTCTCAGCCCAATCAACCACGTCATTCCCCTTTCAATATTTCCTAATTCATTTATTCGTTGCTGTTCGCACAAATCCCACCGGATCCCGAAGTATTTTTACTTTCATTCTTCAAGTCACTTTCTTTCCCTTTACAACGTCCATTCTACAGGCCGAACACCTCTCGGGTCCCGAATCAATATCAATAGACAAATAGCATGTTCCCAGTCCAATCACCAGTCTTCAGTATTCCCCAAATCATCTTCCGTTGCAATTCGCAGAGATCCCAACCGGTGCCGAACTGTCCTGGTTTCTCTCTTATCCTGTCTCTCTTTACTCCAAAGTCAAACTGGCGATCCCGGGGCCCGAACAAACATTGATAGAAAATAACCTATCTTCGGCCTATTGTTGGTCCAATCACCCTTCCCAATGTTCTTTTGAGATTTCCCAATTGAGACAAAGCCATCTTTTGTTGCAAATCGTAGAAATCACGCCGGTTCCCGTGTTCTTGTTTCCTCCTCTTTTTGTGGAAGCGAATGCCCTTTCTCAATTCTACTTCGTCCCAGGCCTTTTAAACGTTAAACAAGGGGGTCCCTTATAGAATTTGCAGGGGGTTTTCGGTAGCATAAATCATTTTAAAAGGCCTGGGACGAAGTATTCTTCGATGTCTCTTGAACTTTCAGTACTCCCGGTTGAGTCCAAGTTTTATTTTGTTGCATTTCGCAGAAATCACGCCGGGCGCCGAATTCCTTACCCCAATTTTCTATCTGGTAAGTTGCAAATCGCATTCCCACCGGGTCCCGAATTACACTCCCTTCCATAGTAGCTCGCGAATAACCATGGGGCTCCAAAACCTTCATATCACACAACGCAGAAATTCTATCAAACCTGGAACCCAATCACTATCTCTTCATTCTCAAATTGCCCAATTCGGCTCCATGTTTCGTTCGTTGCACATCGCAAATTCTCCCCCGAGCCCCGAAAACCCATCTCTCCTCCTCCTTGGCCACCGAAAAAACACACCTCGGAGCCCGAACCAAGACAACAGCCCATTCTCTATCCAATCACTCCCAAAACTATCTTTCATCGTTTCCTAAAGCACAAATTTCCGATTCGCTGTCGCACGTCGCAGTTTCGGAGGCCGGTGGTGGAAAGGGGGTTCGGCGTTCTAGTTTTATTGCACGGCGTCTTGATACCTTGACTACCTTACCGACATTAGAGGTGGGGAAATGTGGTTCGGTGATATATAGTCAGCGGTCGATTTATCATAAGAGAGATAGTAAGAAATGTTGCGTGGTCGAGGCAAGCCAGTGAACAAAGTTCTGTTGAAAGTTTATCTCACACCAAGTAAATGGAAGTTAGATCGGAAAAAGATCTCTCTTCGTAAGTAAGTAATTTACTGTATAGTACGTAAGAGTTTCGTACGTTACTCTCCGGCCGTTTCCCGAGCGAGTCTATAACTCTCTTACTAACACCACCTTACTACTATAAGTATCGTCTGCCAAAACTCTAAGACTTACTCTTTCTTTCTCTTAAGAAAGAAACTCTATAAAATCTCATTAATTGATATAAATACTACTTTTTTAATTAATAAAGACAGAAATACTATCTAATTAATCTATTTCTAATATTTACTCGTATACTACTCTTATAACATTTATTTGTATTATAAGCTTCTAGTATATTTTTTAATATATTCGTTATTTATTTAATAAATATAAAGTAGTAGTCTATATATCTAAAATAGATAGTATTTATAGTAGTAAAATAGTAGTAAATCTATTAGTTACTATTTACTCTTTTTAAATATAATACTCTCTAAAAAAGTAAATCTATAGTAATACGAAATATACTAAGAGGTCTATAAGAGTGTATTTAAGAGAGTAAATACTAGGTACTAATATAGAAGAAAAGACTAAATTAGGCCTTTTCTAACTATAGAAAAGTAGACAGCTATATATAAGAGGTTTAGATAGTATAAAAAGAGATTAGATAGTACTAAAAGGTCTAAAACCTGAAGTCTAAAACCTTTCTAAATTAGATAATAGAAAATAATAACTATTAAAACCTTATATATATAGTAGATAGAATTAGCTATTTAATATAGCTAGCTATTATATCTCTTTCTCTTAAAAAAGACTCGTTCTCGAGTCTATTTATTATATTATTATTAAGGTTAAATTAGAATACTATAAGTAGATTATATTATTATAAGTTATCTTATTATTTATTAAAAGTATTTAATAAGAATTGAAATATTAGTTCTAAATCGTAGCTAATCTAATATATAGATAGTTATAAATAAGAACTTTGTTCTAGTTGTTTTAATATTAAAGTAAGTATTTATATTTATAGTTACTTAAAAAAGTATAAGTCTATCTAAGCTATTTTAAAGGTTAGAAAGGATTTAGAGTAGAGTTAAATAGTCTTTAGTTAAGATGATTATAATAACTTAGCTAAGAGTATACTTTAAAAGTAGACTAATTTATATCTAGTTTAAAATTTAAATAAAACTTCTAGCCTAGCTAGAAGTAAAGAAAGTAAAGAAGATAAGTGTAATAGTATACCGTCCTATATAGCCGAGATTATATAGCATATACCGTGTTTCAGTAGTTGTTGTTTTATATTATCTAATTTAGGAAGGTTACGTATATTTATACGTCTATCTAGACTTTTAGACGTACTTCGTAGAGTTCGGGCTTTTATATTAGCTAACGTATATTATTATTCGGTTTCGTACCCCTTTTATATTATCTAAAACCTCTTATATATAGCAGCTTACTCTTAGAGTTAGAAAAGGCTAGTTATTATTTTCTTCTATATTAGTACCTAGTATCTATATACGTTATTCTACTATATACACTCTTATATACCTCTACTATAGTTATATATATTTCGTACTATTATATAAAAATAATAACTCTTCTTCGCTAGTAACAGCCTTAATAATATCTCCTTTAAGCTTATTATTACTTTTGTTTCTTTTTTAGACCTAAATCGGACTATTATAGTAGTATTCTTAAATAGCTAGGTAATTAGAGACTACCTAGACAGCTAGTAACACTAGAGTTTAGTATCTATATAGATAGCTAGTAAAAATCGTGTTTTAGTATACGTTAAGGGATTAGAATACGCTAAGTATTCCTAAGAGTCCTAATAACCCTAGATTCAGTGAATAAGTCGACTTATAATAGTTATCTAGAAAGCTTCTAAATCTAACCTTATACTCTCCTCTCCTAGTTCTACTACGAGGCGTTAAACGACCTTCTAGGGCTATCCCCCTTTTTAAAAGACTCTCTAAACTCTTTCTAAATTACACCTATATACTAAGATCGAGAAGATCTTAAAGAAATAATAATAGTTAAAGAGATTATTAGAACTTCTTAAATATAGACAATAATTAGACGAGATAGTAGTATAAAGGATAAAACGATCGGTTAGTAAAGAGATAGAGGATAAAATTATAAGTAAACTTTGAAGTTAAAAATCTCATCTCTAAACCCTCTTTAATCTAACCTTTATTTAACTCTCCTTTACTTTTAAAGCCCTAATTCATACCCCTTTCGGCCACGGGTAGCTGCCTTTAATACCTTCTTACTACTTCTTAACTCTTAAATCTTAAATCGGATACGAATCAGTTGAAATACGCTTTCTATTAGGACAAAACTTAGAAGCGAGCTCTTAGCTAAGTTATCACTGTTAATCCTAACTAAACATTATCCGACTCTACTTTAAACTTCCCTTAAACCGAAAGACTACGACTACGGTTATAGACTAAGTCCCTACTAATATAAAGGTTAAAAGAGATAGAAGTTAAAAGAGATAGAAGTAGAATTAGAAGAAGATTACGCTAAAGTATAAGAGGTTATATACGTACAGGGTAGACTACAGAGTAGGCTACAGGGTAGGTCAGAAGTACGTAAGTTGAATCGGCACAGGGTAGGTCAGGTGATCGCTAAATCACGTTTCTAAGGAGTCGAAGTATAAGTATAAAAGACTTAGTGAATTTGACTTTTGACTTGGTTTCTAACTAAAAGATAGAAGAGAGCTATATATACTTCTAGAGTAAATACTAGAAGCTTCTATAGCTTATAAATCAAAGGGGTTGCTAGAAGGTTCTAGGGATCACGTGTTCGCTTAACCGTAGCCGAGAACGTAACCGAACCTTCTAGACAACACTAGAAAGAACTAGTATAGACTAAGGTTTAAACCTAAAGCCTATTAGTAAGTAAGGTAATTATTACCTAATACTAACACACCCTCTTAATAAGTACTTTACTTAATAATAGAGGAAATACTTACTTAACTTTAAAGTAGAAGTAAGTAAA
>LLCB01000424.1:0-39456 GCA_001414345.1 Hymenoscyphus infarciens
ATTCTAGGAATAGCTTTAATTATTCTATATAATTATTCTAGATAATTATATTATAAATCATTACTTTTATACTAAAAGGCCACATTTCAGTACTATATTTATACACTTTTATGCCTAAAATTTATCCCATAATAACGCCAACAGCCATATTACGCTTTACGCCAAATGAGCGTTTCGTATTGCTTTACGAAACGTAAGAATAAGCATCCCTAGTGAAGAGATATTGTTATAATGTATACGAAGCTAGGAACTGACAGAAGTCGTCACGCGGCGAATAAGTACCGGTACAACTTCTACTTGTAGTCTTCTTCTCGCGGGTCTTTTACCTCGCACGGCTTCCTGACCACGCGGCAAGCTGTAGCTAAAGTTACAGTGCAGTAATTCCCGTCGTAGGTTTGGGAAGTATTATCCTAGCGGTGCATATGTTCCGATTTACACTTCCACCAGTGTTCGGTACAACGTTTGCTTAGGATAGGGTTGTCTCCTGCGCCGTGGAGGTGCATGGTGACATTGGACGAACACTTCCGATGGAAAACTCGGTCGATTCAAAATACTAGGATTCTTGAATGATGTCGCTTTAGTATCCCCATTCAGATGGGACGTGATTGTTTTTATGCCTTGTAGGTACTGCTGTACATAATGTAGTGGATGAAACATGAAACTCGACCGAGGTAATGTGTTCTTATTAGTTTTAGGCAGTGTCTTTAGAGAATACCCGAGGTGAGAGCACGTGACTCTTCGTCTAAATCGCTAAAGATGCTCTGTCCGTTGATAATGTAGAGTGCCAGAATTGTTGATTAATTCAAAACAAGCTTGATGGGAAATTCGATGTGACGATGTCAAAATCTCAATGCAAGTCTGACTTCATTTTCTCCCCACTTCTGGATCTTGCCCCTCCAGCCCCTCCATTCTTTCATGGTTGGGTCATCATGACTGTCAAAAATCAATCAGCGACCAAGTAGGCGGACTCGAAAGATAAGATCCGTCAGATCCGTCAAATCCAGTCCCAAAAATCTAAAAGTTCCCCGGGTGGCCTGTCCATGAACTCCACGTGTGATATTGTTCCGCCTGACGAACCGGAAACCATTCCAGAACCGATGTCTCTGCTCCGTGTGCGATGGTGATGCCCTCTCGGCTCGGCAAGTGGGTGTGGAATCTGATGTTCATCTAGTAGTACTTACTTGGAGGGGGGTACCTTACTTAGTGGTACGCCATACTTACTGCAGTGTATCATTTCGAAGCTTCCCGGCAAATTGGATCAGACCTGTCGGTCACGGTCAGTCGTAACTGCTATTGACTCTGACTCTCGTCCATGGGCTGTCAAGGCCGGTCAAGGGAACTTCGTAAAAGACTTCAACTGGTCTCCGTATCAAGTCGAATCGATCGGTTGGGGAACTACCTCCGTAGTAGATACTAGTACGTGTAGTGAGAACAGGTCGGAGGTGGAGGTCAACGCAACGCCAACTTGGTGACTTCTCCAGAAACAGGAGGTCCACCGCTCTTGCCCCTTTGGTCGATGGCCCACATTTCCCCCGCCTGGGTCCGCATCTGCACCTCTCAACCAGTCGCATCTCGGGAAATTGATAGACTTGTTCCATCCCACCTCATCGTTCGCGAGCATTCCCAAACTGAGCCAAAGACTCGAATTCCAGCATCAATGGAAATGATGGATGCAAGCACCACCCAGCCCAAATCTCGCCTCGCCAGCAGGAACAGCTACGGACTAAGACATGCTAACGAAAAGCCTCGACATGATGAATATAAGGAACCCACCATTTCCCCCGGTTGAGGGGGACAGAGAGATGAAAAAGTAAGAATTGGCAGCAATTATACCACACCACAGAAAAAGTCTTAACGACACCGACTGCTCCGAACGACACCTCCACCGCCCCTTGCTACTCGCTTCGTAAGGACTGTTGACCACGTTTCGACCATCACACCTTGCCAGATAGAGCACCTTTGCCAGGTGGTCTGGAAATAACCAGCTGGTGGAACATTGAAATTCTCCGGCTGCCCCTTCTCCTCCTCTCAGCCTCCTTCTAAAGGACGCTTCTTTCAACGAATTTCTTTTTTGGTGCTTCAGCTTGTTTGCCCCCCGCCGACCGAGCGGTCGGATCGATGACGATTACGAGAAGACCAACAGTGTACGACCAGAGGGAGAGGAGACTCAGAATGGAGACTTTATTGAGGAATACCACGTGTAGCAAAGGGCACACGCATCCACCCTGGAACACGACTGGCGTCTTACGCATCGAAAAATGCGAATCGATATGTGGTTTTTGCCAAAAGGAGACCAAGACCGCGGCGAATCTCCGAAAGGTAACGTCCCCTCGATCACGGTTGATAAATTAAACTGCCAAGCTAATCGATTTAAAAGCACGTAGCCATCCACATCAAGAATGAGAGACTCAGTCTGGCAATTGCCGAGGGCTCGAGTGGACGGGGGAGACTGTATGTGGAAATCCCCGTTTTGTTCAAGGTACAATTGCTAACTCCGAATAGCGAAATGCCACAATCATTTGAACGAGAATCTTCCTCGTCATCACGACTTTCTTACTTTTCCGATGAGCAAGATGCAAGTTTAAATCCAAGGAGGAGTGGTGGTCTAATAAGAGCACGATCATCGAATCATGGAGCAACTGCAGATCCATTTTCTCCTTCCGCCGTCTTAATGTCGATGCACCAACCACATTCCCATTCTGGAGTCTCCAGAATCTACCCATCCGCCTCAACATCAATCTCAAGTTCCCAAGGAATCACTGCCTCACGTCATCAGCCCATCTACAGCTACCCCTACTCCACCTCCTCAAACCCCCCCACCTCCCAAATCGCCCAACCAAATTCCCAAGTCTACTCGGAACTCAACACGCATTATCCTTACCCAGAAAAAGACCTCTTCCGCGTCCTCCGCGAACACAACATCAGCACCAAAACAGCATGGACCGTCATCCCCGCCTCGGAAGGCACTCGTGTTCTCGAGTTATGTAAATCGCTGTCCGTGGCGCAGGAAGTTGGTCGGGGGTCTTCGTTGGCCAATACGCCTATGCCCTGTTATCATCGGGAAACGTTGTATGATGAGGAGTGGCAGGCGCATATGAGGGATGTGCATGGGGTTTTCTTCTTGTGGCCTGAGACGTGGATGAAGAGGATTGAGGTTGTGGATTTGGAACCTTATGGGGGCGATATTGGGGGGATTAATAATTTGATGATGGAGTGAGGAGAGGCCCACTGAGGGAAAAGGAAATTAAACTGAACGAACTCAGGTCCGAGACTTTGTTGGATGAGCGGCTTCGTGTCCGCGATCAATCATGGCGGAGTAGAGACGTCAGAGACAGAGGTTTTCGGAATTCAAAATTCTACGGCTCCTGTTTTTGAAGTTCTACAGACTTCTACGAGACGAGGACAACAAAAGAAACTTAGTCTACCCTTTCCACCCAACCAGCCGACTCGGATCAATCAACGGAATCTGTTAAACCACTCAATTGATTTATCGATCACTTGGCTTGGGTTTGACCAGCTGGCGAGCTTTCATGGCTTGTCATGGGTATGACACAGGCCAACCCTGCGAGGGAACAGAGGAAGGAAGCATCGTGTTTATAAACACTCACGGGAACCCAAGAGTAAGATAGGATCCTACCCGTGTATGAAGTGTGAGGGAGATTATTCGTTGTCTGTCATGGATTGAGCGAGGGCTTGAAGCCGTATAATTATGTACTTGTGCCATACCAGAAAACCAGCACGCGAGAAGGATTTGTATTGTGTGTGGGACTTGATACGAAATACCCCAAAGTCGGTCCATTGTGTCTGGTAATCTTTATTTAGAGAGAAGAAAGGAAGGATAGTGGAGTAGACGGAATAGAAAGGACAATATATATAATTTGATCTTGCTTTTTTTAATCTTCTGGCTTCGTCTGGGAGCTTCAATTTCAATTGTCGCTAACTTCTCTTATAATAACACGACGGGTCTCTTTCCACAGCAGTTCTTGTTTTACTTTCCGGTTTTTGCTTTCATTGGATGGGCATCCTAAATAATTTCCCCTCATCTCACAATGTATTATCGCGCAAGCACCCGCTTTTGAGCTGGGGGTCCAATGGAGGAATCGCACTGTCTTTCACTGTTTCGTTGGGGAAAGAAAGACATCAGAGTAGTGGTCTACTATTTGGTTTGTGGTTCGTATGCGTTTGGTGTATAATTTTGTGATAGTTTGTTGAGGTTCATCCCTGAATGGAGTGAGGTGAGGTACTGGGTGTTTAGGTGTTTTGTATAGTGGGTTCCTCTCTAGTCATACCTTGTCATTCCCCTCTGGCGGGTAAAGCATACCAGGTCTCACTCACCAAATAACTTAAAAGATATTTCTACTACTTTATCTAAGAGCTATCTACTTAAGATAATTATAAATAGTAGAGAGTCTATTCTCGAGCTATAAAGACCTCTCTAGTTCTATACTTCTATTTATACTATCTAAGCCTTTTCTTATTACTTTATTACTTTTACTAAGAGTCTTTTACCTCTTCTAGTAATTCTCTTAACTTAAATATAGTATATACTAACTATTTAGAATAACTACTATAGTTGTTACCTCTAATCTTAGATTAGTATATAGCTCTTACTTTCTTAAGATTATATATAATTCTATAGTATATCTAGAGTAGAGGTTCTCTAATATTAGTAAGTATATAATATCGACTTTAGAGGCTTTCTCGATTAGTTTAGTAGTTTATAAATACTACTATTAAGTAAATAAGCTATATAAGTCTTTATCGTCGATACTAGTATATTACTATATCTAATATAGCTTTTTTATAAAAAGTCGAGAGATTTAAAACTCTAATAGTTATAAAAAGAGATATTACTACGTCGCTTTTTAACTTAAACTTAGCTTTATAAATAGTTCTAGAAATAACAGAACTACTAGAACTTCGTAGAATCTACTATCTATAGATATTAAGTCTTTATATCTCTAGCTAGTACTCGTTAAAATATAATCTTCTTTTAAAAAGCTATATAAGTTCTAAGACTCTCTTTTTCTCTCTCTTTCGCTCTCTTCTTCTTCTTATACTAATTATTAATATACTCTCTTTTATTTCTTTCTAGTATACTAATAAGATTAATCGCTTATAGGCTTATTCTCTTTCTATACTAATCTATAGTAGTAGACTTATTTATATTATAATAATATTCTCTCTCTATATACTAATTAGTAATTAATCGTAGATTTATCTTTCTATCTTCTATATTAAGAACCTTAGAGTAGACTTCTAGCTTAATATATTATAAATTAATATATCTTCTACTAATAGTTTATATATAATCTCTTTTCTAAACTATTCTATTATTATTTTTCTTATTATTAGATATACTTAAGCTTTTATATATAAGACAGTCTTACTTAGCTTTCTCTCTAATAATCTCTTTTATAATTCGTTTAATATTAGTAGAAGAATAGTATTTAAGTAAAAGTAATTATAATAAAAAAAAGATTAGAATTAATTAATAAAAGTAATAAGCTTTAAGAAAATAACTATAGTAGTACTAAGCGTAGAAGTAGTATTATATATATTATAGTCTCTATTAAAAGTAAATCTAAAGCTTTATCTTATATCTTATATCTTTTATTACTTATTTTACTACTATAACTTAGCTTTATATTTAAGATAAATAACTTTTATAACTTTCTTCTTTTATTACCTAATCTATGACTAAAGTTATATTTTATATATAAGTTATTTCTACTTTAAATTAACTAATTTACTCTTATTTCAATTCTTATTCTTAGAGCTATAATGTTTATCTTATAAAGAGAAAGCGATCTAGTTCTTCTTTTTAGTATTAAGTAATTATAAGATAGAGGCTTTATTAATATCTTATAACTAATTCTCTTAATCTTTATATTTATTATTTACTAAAATAGTAGTAGTATTATTAATAAATTAAGTACTTTAAGCCTTTTAAGCTATTTTATAAGTAGTAGATTAATTAATATATACTCTTAAATTATAATCTATCTTCTAGTATATATTATACTTATAATTTAATATTTAATAATTAATATATATTCTAACTTTTCTAAGATAGTTAAGAAGTATAATATACTTAGAAGAGGAAATATTATATATTAATAGAAGGTTATAAAACCTATTATTTAGTTTAAAAGATTACTTAATAAATATATCTATAGCTAGTAAGTAAATATCTTATATAGAAGAATTATATAGTATTAAATATAAGATTCTAAATATATATAATAGAATAAGTATAAAGTAATTAATAATTATTAAAGTAGAGATAGAAATAAGTATAAGTATTAAGATTAACTTAGTAATAACTTTTTTAAGATATATCGACTTAGTAAATATTCTCTTCTATAGTAGTAACTTTATACTTATTAGTATACTATTCTTCTTTCTTATAATTCTTCTATATATATAATATAACTTCTAAACTAACTTCTAGTAATATATAACGTTAATTAAGCTTTAATAATATCTATATATTAATCTCGCTAAGTATATTAAGTAATAGAAGATTATAAAAGAGCTTTTATATTAAATTAAACCTTTTTATAATATTACTTATATTAAAGCTAAATCGCGAGACTCTAAGAGAAAAAATCTTATATACTAAATAGGCGTTAGCTAGAATTATTTTAAGATATTCTATATATTTCTTATTACTTAACTTCTTCTTAAACTTCTTAATTTAGTTTAAAGTCTTAGATTAAGCATTAGTATCTCTTACTTTATAAAAGTATTAGAAAAGCTACTTAGATTCTCTTCTATATTATACTCTAATATTATCTATAATATATTAATAATATATAAGAATATAGACTTTTAATAGTATTTTAGTAATCTCTTTATAAAGACTTTTTTAATAATTACTAATTACTATCTACTTCTCTTTTTTAGATTATCTTCTTATAAAAGTTAGTAAAGTAATTACTATATAGAGAAAATACTACTTCTACTATCTTCTACTTTCTCTTAGTATAATAGTCTATTATAGAATAAAAGTAGATTAGATAAAGAATTATCTAATAACTACTACTTTCTAAGTAAGAAGTATAGTATTAAAAGTCTTATACTCTTCTCTATAGTTCTAAGGAATTAAGTATCTATTTTAACCTTACTTTCTTATCTTATACTCTTAATATAGCTTTTATAATCGCTAGAGTTATAAGCTTAGTTAGTAGATAAAATACTACTTCTACTACGCTAGTTATATTAGCTTTATCTTCTCTTTATCTATCTTTACCTTTCTTTTTAAAGTATTACTTTTATAATAGTAAGCTTACTCTTAACTAAAAAGGTCCTTCTTACTAACTAAAGCTTATAGCTTATATAATATAACTACTTCTGTTATATTATCTACTAAGAAAGAGTTTAAGAATACTTTAATCTAAATAGCTTTAATACTAAGAACATCGATAAGCTTAAAAGATCTTATCTTATAATTAAAGAGGTTATAATTAATAGAAATATAAGACTTAAAGAAGTATAGCTTATATTAAATAAAGCCTAGAATATACTCGTAGTAGCTTACTATATAAGAAGAGATTAACTAAAATAACTACTCTTAGTAATATCTAATAATATTAAAAAAGACTTTAGAAATAATACTAAAAGATATACTTTTAAAATTAATAAGCTTTATAATATATAAAATAAGATCTATAAAGTTAGCTCTTAGATAAAAAGTACTATAAACGAGTTTATACTCTTAAAAGCCTAATTCTTACTTAGATATACTAGGAAATCGCTTCTTAGAACCTAATTTAAAAGCTTAAGAATAATCTAGTACTAATATTAGAAAGTATAGAAGAAAAATATATATAGAATACTAGAATATACTTACTTAAACTAAATTAGAGTCTATAAACTCTAATAACTAGTTCTTTAACTAGAAATACTACTATAACTAAGTAAAAGAATTTTAACTCTTAAAGATTAAGAGTTTACTTATAGTAAAAGACTTCTTAGATATAGTTTACTAAATTATTCTTATCTAAGTAATAAGTTAAAAGATATAGTTAATTAATAATATAAAGCTTAAAAAACAAGTTATATTACTTAATAATCTTATTAAAATATTTATAGAGGTCTTATATAAATACTCTATATTAAAGACTAATAAGAAGACTAGTAGGATATTCTTAGTTCTTAAAAGTAGAAGTAATAACCTATCTAATTCTAAGAACAAAGCTTAAAATAAAGGTTCTAATAATAAGAAATGTTTATATAAAAATAGACAAGAATACTTTTAGAAACCTATTAAGTACTAAACCTTAGAATTTATACTTACTAAGAAGTATAATCCTACTCTTAATAACCTTTTAGATAATAAGAAGTTAAAAGAGATTATATAGTACTTAGAAGTTCTATTTTAAATAGATCTTAAGAAGAAACTAATTAAAAGATTTCTTATAATATAATCTAAGTTTAGAAAAGGATTTATAAGCTTTACTAGTAATACTTAGAGATTATTAAAATACTTAGTTAAGAATATAAGTATTATAATCTTATTTTTAGAGCTTTTTACTAATCTAGAAAAGATAAACTAAGCTCTAAAACTAGGAATTTATACTTTCTTAGCTAAATATACTAAATATTTCTTTATAGATTTAATACTCTTTAATAATTATAAAGTAGTTTATCTAGTTAATAGTAAGAATATACTTATCTTAGAAACCTTTAAATATTCTAATAATATAGTAGAGTTAGAAACGACTAGTCTTCTAATTAGTAGAATAGGAATAAGAGTTATAAAGAATCTTTTTAAAAATAAGAGAGGAAGTAATTCTATAGATCTAACGCTTACTAATAATACTATTATTAAAGGATTTTATTCTAATATTATCTTAGAAGTATATATTAGAAAATCTAGAATATAGTATAATAGATATAACTATTTACTATATTTTAAACTTATAAAGAATAATATAGTTATTAAATCTTTGATTTATATAATAAACTTAGTCTTATTTAAATAGAACTCTATTAATAACTATACTAAGCTTTAAAATTCTTAAGCTATATTTACTTTAATATATCTAAGGCTCTATTTAGATAAGATTATTTAGAAAGAATTATTTGAGATTATTTAGAATTATTTAGCTCTAAATAATCCTAGATTATTTAGAAGAATTAATAATAATCTTAACCTCTAAACACCTCTATAGTTATTAATTCACCTCTCTTATATATCCTATCTATAAATTATAAAGAAGCTTCTACCTTTTATAACTGTCGGTATACTTAGAAGTAAGTAACTTTTCAAGTTAGTATATATAGAAACACGTAACCTTCTCGCTTAAAGACTATTTAGATAGATATCGTAGCTAGCTTTACTCGGTATATATAAACGAATATATAACTCTTTTTATATTACTTTTATAACTATAAGTTTAGCGATTACAGAAGCTATATTAAGAGTATAGAATAAGTAAAGTAAAGTTAAAGTAGATACTTAATTCCTAGAACTATAGAGAAGAGTATAAGGCTTTAAATACTATACTCTTTACTTAAAAGGTAGAGATTATTAAGTAATCCTTTATCTAACCTACCTTATTCTTATAATATACCTCTTAAATAACCTTTCCTAATTAAGAAAGCGTTATTTACTATATATATAGATTTAATAACCTAAACTCTTTCTTTTCTTTTTATAACTTTCTTAAAACTCTCCTACTACTACTAAACTACTATAGCGTACGTTGTTTAATAAAAAACTATAGTATAAAGCTTATATTTATCTTTCTTAGGCTTTTATATTAACTAAAATAGCTTCTCTCCTAAATCTCTTATCTTCTAGATAGTAAGACCTCTATAAATAGTAAGTCTATACTTATTTATAAGTATTATAAAGCTAAAGTTATTAAGAAAAGTAAGTATTATAAAGATAAAGTTAATAAAGAAGGTATTAAATATATAATTAATAGATTAGAACCTAGGTATTATATACTTATAAGTTCTTTTAAGTATATTAATCCTTATACTATATTTTAGCTAACTATATAAGAATATTAAATATTAAATCCTTTATATATTTCCTCTTCTAGTCTAGTTATACCTTAAAGTAATATACTTAGTAGATTTTATATTATTAATATTTCTAAGAATAACCTAAAAAAGTTAGTAATTATAAGCTTTAATTAATATTAAGCCTCTAAAGACGATCTTAAACCTAAAAAACTTCTTAAAAAGCTTCTAGCTATTAATACTAAGCTCTTAAACAAACTTCTTAGTAATAATATTAAGTATCTAACTATTAGTAGTAAGAGCTTACTTACTATATCTTCTATTAAGAAAGCTTATTATAATATTTTAAATTTTTAAGAAATTTCTTATAAAAGCTATATTACTTCTATAGTAGCTAGTAAATTAACTAGCTACTACTATAATATAAAGTTAGAAAAAGTAGTATATTATTTTAACTATACTATTAGATACTCTTATAAAGCGTTACTAAGTATCTATCTCCTTTTTATAATTACTTTAACTAAAAATCTTAAGAAATATTAGACTAATATTAGTAATAAAGTTTATATAAAGCTTTATTTAATTAGTCTTTTACTTTTTATTTTATTTCTTTAGCTAATTTTATAGATTTAGAAGTAAGAGAAGTTATATAGTATAATCTATATAAGACTTAAATAGAGTTTTAAAAGCTCTTAGTTATCCTCGGTTCTAAACTATACTTATTATTATAAGAAGCTTAATAGTTTTTAAAGTCCTACTTCTAATAATAAACTAGATAGTAATACTTCTAAGGTTTTAAAATATAGTAACTATGTTCTTAAAAGTACTCCTTTTATAGCTTCTACTTTAAATAGTACTCTACTTATAAAAGCTAATACTTATAGTTAAACTAAGAGCTAGAGCACTTCTTATAAGAGTTCTACTATTTATAGTAAAGATAATACTTCTTTCTCTAAATAGTAAAATTCTACTTAAAAGCTTTTAAAAGTTCTTTTTAAGAGCTATTTAAAAAAATCTATTTTAAAGTCTATTCTAAAAAAGACTATTTTAAAGAAAACTACTTCTATAAAGTTAGTTTCTAAGAAGTTATCTTCTAAGAAGCTTACTAATAACTATTCTAAGCGTTCTTTAAAAAGCTATAAGTATAAGAAGGATATTTTTAAGAGTAAGGAGTTTAAAGATAATAATAGTAATAATAAGTTTAATAGTATTAATCTTAGTAATACTCTTAATAAAATAGGTATAGTACTTACTACTCTTAATAAAACTATTTCTTAGTTTTAGAAGAAGTATTATTAGTTAGTTAATATACTTTATATTTATATAGTAGTAGTTAGTTTCTTTAAAACTTTATATTTATATTTAATAGCGCTTTCTAGAAGAGTTTTATAATACTTAATTACTAAGTATATAATAATTAAATAAATAAATAAAATCTAAAATAAGCTTATAATACTCTTTAAATAATTATAATATAAAAAAGAATAAAACTTCTTAAAAATATATAAATAAAATAATAAAGTAAAGTATAATAATATATAAAAATAATAAAAAGTGTTATTTACTATTCTAGAAGAGCGTTTTTAACCTAAAATTATAGTTTTAACTTAAAATTTAATATACTTTTGCCTCTTAAAAGAGTGTTTTACTAAGTAAATAAGTATCTTAGAAATTAAGTAAAGTTTTTAAATTTTTATTTAAATAAGTTTTTTATAAGTCTATCTACTAATATATTATTTATTAGTAAATAAGTAACTTAGAAAGATCTCTTCTAGTACTCTTAATAAAGTTATATATTGTAGATATTTATATATTAAAGCTTTATAAATATTCTCTTATTTTCCTTAGTAATTAATTAAATAGTTTATTAATTATTATAGAATATATTCTATATCTTATTTAAATTAAGCTATAGTTCTTTAAAAAGACGCTTTAATATTATCGTTTCTATATTTAGCTACTTTACTCCTAAAAGCTTAGCTTCTATTATTAATATTATAATTATATCTTATTATAAAGCTCTTTAAGCTAAAAGTCTATTAAATAATAATATTATATATCTATTAGAAGATCTTTAAGTTTCTAGATTATTAGTATATAATATATCTAAAATAAGTACTAGTTATATACCTCTAAGCTCTCTTCTATATATAATTCTTAAAAACCTTATCCTAAATAAGTATTAAATATACTAATTTATTATAGCTATATATTTATTATTTAGGTTAGTTAAGAAGTATAAAAGCTAGGAAGTAGTAAATATAATATCTAGTTATATTATAATTACTATATAGAGTACTAAACCTATCTTCTCTTAATAAAACTTTATAAATATAGGTTTTACTATTCTTTAATTCTTTTTTAGTTTATATATTAGAAGTAGTATACTTAAGTAATCTCTATTAATAAGCTTAAATTATTTAGTAATTTATTTAATATATATATTATAAAATAGTTATATCTTTTTCTATACTCTATCTCTATAAACTTTTACTCTAAGATACTATTCTATATTACTAAGTAAGTATAGTTTATATAAAAGCTTTAGTTTATCTATTATAACTTTTACTAGAGATATATTATCTTAGTAGTATATTATCTATATATTATTTATATAAAAGATTATAAAAACCTTTTTTAAAAGAGCTATATAAATATAGAGCTCTTCTAAACAGAGTATTAAGCTATATTTTTAAAGAGTAGTTATAAAGTATTTAAACTATAAAGCTAGAGAATCTCTTAACTTATAAAGTACTCTATCTAATTTAATATATAGTCTCTCTTATTAATATCTATCTAAAAGTTAGTAAGCTATTAGAGAAGCTCTTATATCTCTTTCTATATTAATAAACACGTTTATAATATTATATTACTTAATCTCTAAGTTAAATCTAGTAGCTATTACTATAGCTATTTAGAATAATCTTACTATAAGTATAGTAGTATATATTAAAAGAATAGTATCTTCTTATTAAAGATTACCTCTAACTATAAGCTAAGCTTAATATTAAATTAAATAGTTTATAAAGTTATATTTATATATAAATACCTACTTTAAAAGTAACGGTTTCGTTTTAGTATTCTATCTTTTAATTATATACTAGTATTTCCTTTTCTCTAAGTTCTTAATTTTAAGCTCTAAATTATCTTTAAAGTACTTACTAAGAAGATAGTTTATAAGTTCTCTCTATAATTTTAGTTCTTTTAGTAGTTTTAACTAATAAAGGTATAAGTATCTAGGTTTTAAAAGCGTTTCTTCCTCTATTATTACTACTATAATAATATAATAGATATCTTATAAGTCTTCTCTATTTAATACTATACTCTCTAATAAAGGCTAAAAAATATTAAAGAAATAATTTAAATATTCTAGAATAGCCTATTAGAGCTCTATTCTAATTAATATAGCTAGTAAAGTAGAGATTATTATATCTCTAGTATCCTTCTCTCTAGGTTAACCTCTTTTACTCTTTCTTAATATAAATAGATATACTTTCTTTATATATCCTTACTTTATTTTAAGCTCTTTTAGGTTTTTACTTTCTATATTTATTATTCTCTACTTCTTAGTTAACTTTATATTAAAAGTTTCTAGAACTAGTATATTAAGTATTCTTTCTTATATACTACTTTATTATTAAAGGGTTTTACTCTCTTTATTTTATTAAAAGATTCTCTCTAGTATTCTATTACTTCTTCTAATTAGTAGACTACTTAGGCCTTTTATACTTTTAATATTATTTTATAGTTAGAAGAATCCTATAAGCACTTATTAGAAGAGTCTTATAGTTTATTAAGAGATTCTTATATTTTACCTATTTTAAAAGCTTATAACCTATTCTAGTATACTTTTAGGTTTAGATATTACTTTAGATAATAGAAGTCTAAACCTAGAAGAGATTATATCTCTCTTTTCTAGTCTTACTTCTAAGTTCTAACTAATTAAAGCTTTACTTAGTATATTAGTAGCTTTAGATAAGATATCTCTTACTAGTTTAGCTCCTAGTTTTAGTTTTCCTATACTCTCTATTTTATATATATTAATACTTTTAAGTAAAGCTTTAGTATCTTATTACTCCTACTTAACTATATATTATACTACTATATAAGTAATTATAATAAGTTATTATTCTACTTTTTTATATTCTAGTATATAAAAGATTTCTTTATTAAATATAATATTCTAAGTTATAATAACTTAATTAAGCTCTAAAACCTAGATATAGTAGATATTTAATAAGATATACTTAACTAAATAACTTATATAAGTTCTAAAATTAACTTTAAAAGCTCTCTTCTTAACTTCTTATTCTCTCTCCTTTTTTAGTAAATAAGCTCTAGATTTATAGATATAGATTCTATTCTACTCTAGTCTAAGGTCTTTTATTACTAAGTTCTTAAACTTTAGATTATACTAGTAGAAATAATTATTAAACTATAATAAGAGTACCTTATTTAATATCTTAAACTTATTTCTTTAGTTAAGACTTATATTATAAAGCTAGATTCTAGCTATAGTTAACTTAGTCTAGAGGTATTATAGTAAGTTAATAGTAAATAATATTTTAATTAAGTATATAATTACTTCTTATTCTACTCTCTCTATCTCTTTATTTAGCTTATAAGTATAAGTTAATATAAGCTTTAAGTCTATTCTAATTTCTATAGTCTATAAAGTATATTCTAAGGCTCTATATTATAGGATTACTAATTTATTATTATTATACTTAAACTTATAAATTAAAAGACTATATTACTATCTAATCTATTTTTTAAAGTTTCTAAGCTTTTTAAATACTATTTCTTCTCTCTTATTTATTATTATAAATCTAAAGAGCTTTCTACTATACTTCTCTTTTATTAAAAAGAGCTATTTAGCTCTATTATATCTAGTTAAGAAGTTAAATAAATCCTATAAATACTACTAAAATAGTTATATACTTCTATTCTTAGAGATATATCTTAAAATAATATTCTAAGTATAGATAATAGTATAGTATAAGTACTTCGCTTATTTAATATCTATAATTTTTACGTTTCTTACTAACTAGACTAAAGCTTTAAGAGCTTCCTATCTTAGATATTCTAATCTTCTATACTATATTTCTACTAAATTACTTCTTAGTCTAGTATAGTCTCTTATCTTCTTATAAAAGCGTTTGTTAATCTTTTTAAAGAGTATTAAGTATATTAAAGTAAATATAGCTTAAAGGTTTTAGAGCTTAGTATAGTTATTAATAAAGTTATATTTAAATAAGACTAAGTTTAGTATATAAATTAAAGATTTAATAACTATACTATTCTCTATAAGTCTAAAGCGTAGTAAATAGTTATACCTATTATACTATACTCTAGATTCTCTAATATATACTTCTAAGATAATATTAGAATAAAAGCTCTTAATAATAGCGATATTAGTAAGTATTAGATCTATAGAGTTACTTCCTCTCTTACTTCTAAAAACGTTGTCTTCTTCTTCTCCTTCTAATATTATAAAAGCGCTTAAAGCTTATACTTTAATAATCGACAAAATTATAGAAGTATACGCTAGTCGCTTAGTAGATTATATAAATCAGTATTAGAGAGCGAATATAGAGAGTTTTAGATAACTTAGTATATAGCTAGTATCTTACTACTCTTATAAAGCTAGTATCTCATAGCTATCTTAGTAGAAGGAAGAGCAAGAGTATAAGCTAGGACTAGTAGATATATAGATAGACAAGTATACTAGTTTCTAAAGCTATAGAGCTCGAGAGCGAGCTCTACTAAAGAGAAGGAAATATAACTATTTCAAACCTATTACGTAACTCCTTACCGCCTAATAGAATCCTATATATTAGCATCGTTTAGAACTATCTCCGCTCTTCTTCGCTCTTTATCTTTAGTTTTCGTATTAATAACTACGAATAGACTACTTCTCTACTCTACTCCTGTCTTATTATTATATAACTATAGATTTTAAGTTCTTTCTAATTAATAAGTATAGTTATAATAACGTATTTATAGTAATAGACTACTTATCTAAGTAGTTTATTTTAATATCTTATTATAAGAATATTACTTCTAAGTAGATAGTAAGGTTATATATTAAATACGTTCTATAATACTATAGACTTCTAGAAAGTATAATATTAAATAGAGGCTCTTACTTTATTACTATATTTTAGAGAGAGTTTACTTAAATCTTAGAGATTTAGCTTTAACTTTCTATTATAAACTATACTTAAACTAATAGCTAGATTAAGATTATAAACTAATATCTTAATTAATACTTATAGCTTTATATTAATTATTATTATACTAACTAGTCTAAGTTACTTTTAATAATAGACTATATATAGTTAATATTACTTTATAGTACTATTAGAATATCCTCTTTTAAGTTATAAAAGGAATATATACTAAGAATTTTATTTAATTAGTAAATACTAGAACTAGCTAATATAAAAGAATAGCTATTATAAGAAGAGACTATAGTAGTTATAAAGACTATTTAAGAGATCTTAGACGTTAGCTAAGTAAATATATTAAAAGCTTAGTAGAAGAAGGAATAAGATATAAATAAATATAAATAAGACGTTAAATTTAGAGTAAGAGATATAGTTTTTATTATAATAAAGGGCTAGATAACTTAATAACTAAGCTAAAAGCTAGACTACTAGATAGTTAGTCTTTTTAAGATTCTTAAGAAAGTAGGTTCTACTTTTTAATTATAACTACTAGCTTCTATTAAAGTCTACTCTATCTTTACTCTTAAAAAGTTATATAAAGTTATAGATAATCTCTTACTAGAATAGATAGTTATACTACCTCTACTAATTATTATAAATAAAGAAGAGGAATAGGAGATTAAAGAAATACTAGCTAATAAGAGAGAATAGTAGTCTCTTTATTATTAAATTAAGTAGAAAGGCTATAATAAAGACTTTAATTAATAGCTAGCTTAATAACTAATTTATATACTATAACTAGTAGAAAAGTTTTATTTAGAGAGACTAGAGATAGCTAGTCTCTTAGTAGCTCTTCTACTATAGAAAGTAGTATATAAGAATATAAGATAGGATTATAATAAGCTAGAGATTAATACTCTTATATTAAAGAAGAATAAAGCTACTTAGTTATAGAAGGCTTATTTAAAGAGAGAGTAGTATAATAGTCCTAGTTATATATCTTACTTATATAACTAGATTATCTAAGGCTTTTCTAAGAACTTATTTAATATATATAAATAAAGCTAGAGTACTTATACTCTCTGCTTTTCTCTTTAGTTTAGTTTTTCTTAATAAAAGATACTATTCTATAAGTACTCTCTTTATATAGTTATAGAGAGCTATTATATATAGTATAGTCGATAGTATTTAGAATATTATACTACTACGATATATTATTAGAAACCTACTTTAATACGTACTATTTATACTATTTAAATACTACGATATCTAATAATATTATTCTTTATATTATTAGTATTTTAATCGATATTATAATAATATCGCGATACTACTAAGTATACTAAGGACTTCGAATTCTTAATTAATTTAAGTAATTCTTTTTTATAAAAATAGAGTATCTTAAATATAAAGAAATAATAGTAGTCTTATAATACTCCGAGTATTATTAATTATTAAATATTAAGAAGTTATTAAGAAGAAATACTTAAGTAGAAACTACTTTCTATACTATACTTAATTAGTCTACTTTAAGTAAGGTCTTAGGTATACGAGTTATTAAATAGTATATTATATAATATCGCGATATTACTATAGTATTACGACGAAAACTAATACGTACTATTAAAATATTATAATAATATATAATTCGAAAATACTATAGTATTTTATCACGATAATACTATCGACTACACTGCCTTTATATCTATCGAGGTTAGTATAGGATTGGTAATTGATTTCTATAGAAAAGAAGTAGTTCCGCAGATGTATGATCAAGTTAAGCTATACTAATAGATGCTCTTGTTAGCATAGGATTAATTCAATGTACTCTGCAGGTGCTTACCAAATCGAAGGGATCTCATTTATTAATCCGCGCGCTCCGTCGTGTGCCAGGAGTAGTGGCCTTGCTCACTTTGGGTGTGACCTTGTTCACTTTGGGCGTGACCTTGTTCACTTTGGGCGACCTTTTTCCTTCCCCCCTCCTCTTTCCCGTGTTCCTAGTAATGTCTTGCTTTCTGCGCTCCTGGAGCTCGTTGATTAGTACCGGAAGACAGTCCGAGAAGAAAGCCTCCAAGCTGTGAATACCGGGCGACGAAAGAAATGTGCGATGCCACTTTTTCGATAACTCTTTGTCCTCGATGAGTTTGAAGCCGGCCCCTATAATTATATCCGCTGTATCATCGAATCGCTCGCGAGACTGGGTGCTTTTCTCTTCCATAATCCTCTGCACTTTGGACTCTACTTCCGACTCGAAACTCTCATCCGTTGAATTCATCTCGCCAGCTACTTCAATCAACATATGATAGAAGAACTCTTCGTACATCCGCGGAAGGCTTTCGTGATTGTATTTGCGGTTCCACGTCTTTGCCAGCTCTTTGGATATCCCATAGCGAGGAAGTTGATCTTCGATCGGGGTAGTGGGGGCTTGAGTTGCAGGCTCCCGATTTATTGGTGTTACAAGCTCTGGTATACATGATGACGGAGAGCTGGCGGGCGTGAACTGTCTAGTATTCATGGTAATTGTTGTACTTGGGTTGTTGATTGAAAAGGTTGGGGCAAGTGTGAGGTACGTTGTTTAGACTAGCGATGGAAAAGGTTGAGGAGGATCGTGATCAGAGGCTGGCGGTAATCTCGGACATACCTTATCTCAGCTCTCATCCCCTAGAATAAAGATATTGGCCTTAGGCAAGAGGTTGAGGCTTGACCACCCCCCCCCCCCCCCCCCCCCCCCCCCCCACCCCCTGCCACCACTATTACCGATTAGGCTTAGACACCCCCCTCAACCCCTGCCATTCCAGGGTGGCTTTTTGGGATGGGGGGATATGATTGGTGGATGGGGTGGGGGGTGGTGGCTGGTGAGTGGAACCAAAAAGCTAATAAGCCTAGGCGGCTGAGTTTACTGAGATAAGACATACCTCACCTAATATGTACCTAGGTAAGCTTCGCTTTTTGCGTGCACGTGACTTGTGGCTCAGAGTGGAGCCGAACTACCGCCGTTGACGTGTAATAAAAGTAAACAGATGAAATTGATTTGAAAGGCCTTGATAGAGGATTTCTAGTGTTCTCGGGTTGAAAATTATTGGTACTAGTACGTACTACTGAGTCATTTCTATGCAACAAGGTGATTGCTTACTATTGTTAATACCTTGCCGATTCCTATCAAATCTAGGCGTCCTAAGGCACGCTATTACCAAAAAGGCAGGTGGTCTGCCAGGAGTACTCTTTTTCAAAACGCCAACATATGCATCGTAAATAGGGCAGTTCAATAAGAGAGCGTGGGTACCTAGGGATGTCCTCTTTTCAGTTCCGTAAATCAAGGTCTATTGACGATGTCTTACAGCCGCATTCTATCAGAATCGGGTGAAGCTGATCATATCATCAACTCGGCTCTTCACTACTATCCCAATCTTCGAGCAATTATTTTCCCCAAGTCAGAATCAGCACTCTACTCCAGCCAGTTGAAAGAAAATGAAAGTATTACTTTCTCCGCCAGCAAACCCAATAGACTTTTGTCCCCCGAGTCAAGCTCTCACGATGATACGGACGATGAAGCTCCGCAAAGGCAGACCACGCAAAGGCTCACGCGAAGCAAGACTGTTATGTTGCTAGGGAATTCCCCGGATCAAGAAAGGCTCACGCTTGGATTGTCATCAGATAATGACATAGTCCTACGCCATCCAGATTCTACCGTTGAGAAATCGTGCCATATTAATCTTTTTCATGCTCAGCTATATCCGGATCCGGACCGCGACTCCTTAGTACTCGTCAACCGTTCAACCTCTACATTTTGGGCACAATACCTTCCAGATCCGCAAGTTCAAAAGAATATAAAACAGGATGAAGAGGACACCCTTAAGGGTGGCTGTTGGCACATCCGATTCGGTGAAGGCCTGGACTTCGAAGTGCAAGTTTTGCCTTGGGCTGCGAGGGAAATTGATCCTGACTGGGTGCTCATCTCTCCTTCTCCGATGAATGCTTCTCTCCCCAAGAAACGATTGGATATTGTTGCCGAAAAAGAGCCAAGTGATCCTTCAAAGACCAGGGATGAGGCAAACACGAAGAGGGTTAAAAAAATAGAGAAGGTGGGCAAAACAACGCAGGCGAGTGAGAAAGGCGGGAAGGGGGCTATGGGGTATATAGAGAATTCTCTGGGCCAACTTGTTGGCCAGACAGGCAGAACAAAGGTCTTTACAAGTGTTCGAAGAGGAGTTGTGATCGCGATCAAGATGTGCCGTGATCCTGATATAACGCTGTCCGCTGACCTATGGAAGAATGAAGTCAAGATTCTAAAGACCTTAAATCATGTAAGTAACCAAGATAAATCCTCTTTGCTTAGTCTCACCTTTTACTAGCTATCGGTTATTAAGATTTTAGGCTCCAATGCCTCGGGTTTACAACTAGAACTGGAATATGGCGGACAAGATCTTTCAAAATTCGTGGATATACAGAGAATGTCTACATTATCTCGCGATACCGCACATCAGATATGGATTGATATTGGTAGTATAGAGCATGTTCATTCCAAGAACATCCTCCATCTAGATATCAAACCCGAGAATATACTTCTCGGCCAGGGTAACCGGGCAAAGATCTGTGATTTTGGAATTTCCATTCAACCTGCTCTTCAACCTGTACGCTATGGTGGAGGAACACCTGCTTATTTACCACCAGAGTGCCGTAGAGGTATACGAGGACGACCCGGTGATGTCTGGGCCTGTGGGCTCGTCATGATGTTTGTTCTCGGCATATGTCCTCTGCCGTTCCCGGGAAAGTGGAAGGTCGCCAATGTTCATCTAGGAATGGACGATAGCGTTGAGATGGGGAAATGGCTTGATGAGGTTGAAAGATATAAGAAGGAGCTACC
The DNA here is from genome assembly GCA_001414345.1 of Hymenoscyphus infarciens. Taxonomy (NCBI): domain Eukaryota; kingdom Fungi; phylum Ascomycota; class Leotiomycetes; order Helotiales; family Helotiaceae; genus Hymenoscyphus; species Hymenoscyphus infarciens. The sequence continues at coordinate 21,013 of LLCB01000424.1, forward strand.
AGACGACTCTCTGCTTCTAAAAATGCTTTCCGCAGAACAAAGGAAACGAATCACATCTTCGGAACTGGTCAAGAGCTTGCGCGAACTATCGCAAGTTGCTGCAGCGAACTGAGAGTCTACGTGGATAAAGTTATCTAAATTGTTTTAGGCAGTCAGAGAAAGAGTAAGTGGGAATGGTAGGTTTAAGCAGAAACGAGGAAGAATTTGGCTCTGTTTTTGCATATTTGTTTTAAGGTTTTTTGGTATTTCTTGCCGTCATTGCTAGGTAGTAACTCTACACTTATCTAATTGAATATTATAGAGCGCGAGAGACAAACACAAGGTTTATCGCTCTATCTAAATATTTTTGACATTGTTAATTACTGCTTAAGACTTTCTTAGCACTTCCTCTCACGTTGGTGCCTCTTACTCATGTGAATCCAGCAGTGAGCTTCAACATGATCTCCTGGTCCTGAACGTTGACTACCTCAGAAGATACTATGCGAGGAAGAGCATATGTGATATCACGTGCAGATTAAATTTCATGCCCTTACTACAAGCGTATACCCTTATTCCAAATTCCGAAGTCCGGAGTTCCTAGATCACTCTGGTAACCGCTGGCATAGGACTAACTAAGATGGCGACAGAGCACGTAATAATAGGCTAATACGTTAGAAGACGGATATAGAACCTAGAAACCTATCTAATATATCTGAATAAGTATCTAGACCTATAGTGCTCTAGTAGAATAATTAAAGCACCTAGAAGTAGATAGATTAGTTTCTAAATTTATACTTTAGAATATTAGAAGAATTATATATCTCTAAGGTTATTTAATCGTAGCGTTTTAGATTTCTCTATCTAAACGATTCTAGGTATTAGAATAAGAAATAATACTCTCTCTTTTTAGAATATAATAAGATAAGATAACTTTACTTATAGGATTTAATAAAAGAGGAAGAATAAATATAAAAGAAGAATTAGAGTAGCTAGGAAAGTTAAAAAAGAAAGCTAGAATAAGAGAGAAGAGTAAGTAGTATAGAATAGAAGTAACTAGAAGAGAAAGAGTAGTATATATTATAAACTAATTCTAGAAATATCAAAAATCATAAAACTATTAAAACTAATAAAATATATAATATTATACTTAGATATTAGTATTATCTTAGATAATTAAAGACTATTTAATTCTTCTTATTCTACTACTTCTCTTCTAAGTCTTTCTTTTTCTACTTTCTAATAGCCTTTTAATCTATAATTATCTAAGCTTATAAATATTAAGTAGTCTTAATTATATTAACTTTTAATTTAAAATTTTTCTCTTATAATAAGTAGTTTTACTTAAGAGAATACTCTTTTATAACTACTTCTTATAGAAATTAAGAGTATATCTAATTCTATTTTTACTAACTAATATATCTTCTTACTCTTTATAATAGTATAAAATATATACTACTACTAAAGAGGTATATAAAAGTACGTTTAAGACAGAATAATATATAGAAATACTAGGCTCTAGTATAGAAGAAAAGGAAATACTATCTCTCTTCTATACTAAATATAAGTATCTATATATAAGAGATTAGAAACTACTAAGATCTAATAATAATAATAACTAAGCTCTATCTAATATAACTAATACTAAATAATAAGAGCTAAAAAGCTAGATATATAATATCTAAACCTTAATCTCTTTTATATATAAATATTAAATATTAGTATCTTTAGTATCTTCGCTTATATAAGTATTAGTTATTTATAATCTTAGCCTAGAGGTATTAGTAGTAGCTTAGAGGTATTAGTAGTTTTATAAATGCTAGTAATTTAGAATAGTATACTATTATATTCTCTCTTTTTAAAAAAGACTTATTCTAAGTGTTAGTATATATTTAAGAGTAAATAGCTACTTGGATTAGCATACGTAGAAGCACGTGGTAACACGTGACCTTCTCGCTTAAGGGCTACTTAAGTAGGCATCGTAGCTAGCTTTACTCGGTATATACGAACGATAATATAACTCTTTTTATATCGCTTTTATAACTATAAGTTATACTAATACTAATTAGTAGACGTATAGATTAGATACTTAGTTACTTCGTATATTTCTACTACGAGTATACTTATATAAAAGTAAACTCGATATTACTAGTAGACTCCTCTTCTTAGATCGTGGTTCCTTCTACTGTTTAAATTCACGATAATATACTATAAACGCTTCTTAATATAGGAAGCGCCGATTACGACTAGTAGACTCCTCTTCTCCGATTATAACTCTTTCTACTATTTATTAACAACTTCGACAATATACTATAAACGCTTCTTAATATAGGAAGCACCGATTGCTAATACCGACCTTCTAACGTTATTCTAACAACTCCCCCGACTCTCTACTAACCTCTAAGAGACCTCTTAACCTCCTACCTCTTTCTAAAGAGACCTCTTAAACGCTTACTAAATATAAGACTAGTAGTATCGTTTTAATAAACTATAAACGCTTCTTAAGATAGAAAGTACTAATTATAAATATTAATCTCTTACTAACTTTCTATTATTCTCTAAGATAATTTATACTTTCTAAGACATTTATTCACTTAAAACCTAATAATAATATTAGTATCTACTACTTTAAATAATAATAATATAGCGGATATACTAACTCTAATAGAAGAGATAATATATACTATTAAATAAGAAGAGAAGTATACTAAAAGAGAGAATAAAGACCTTCTTCTTTAGAACGAATTTTAAGTAGACTTTAAAGAATAGAATTAAGATAAATTTACTAAGATCTACTAATCTACTACTACTAAGTTATAATAGACGCTTCGTAGTAGAGGTATATAGGTCGAGATAGATAGGTATACTAGTACTTAGATACTATATAATACCGCTACTAAGGTTAATAAAACTAAGTAGTTAAATAAAGAATTAAAAGCTATAGTAGTTAATAGAGCTAGTACTAAACACTTTAGATCCTATTATAAATATATAGAGGAATATACTAAAAGATAATAAAAGTATAAGTAATAACAATATTTAGCTTCCTTAGATACTACTAGTAATTACTTTAATAACGCTGTCTAAACTTAATATTTAGCTTCCTTAGATACTACTAGTAATAACTTTAATAATTACCTCGCTAACCTAGGTCTATTATATACTACTTAAACTTAAGATAATAAAGATAATTACTTTAATAATCCCGCTAACCTAGGTCTATTATATACTACCTAAACTTAAGATGACGAAGATAACGGAGTTAGAAATAAGAACTATATTATAGTACTACTAGGCAGCTCTATAAAGTTTCAACCTATAGTTATAAAGCTATACTTTTTTAAAACTCCTAAAACTTTTAGAATAGCACCGGCGGACAGAGGAGTTTCTAGGATAGCACTATCGAATAATCCGATACTATAATCTTATAAAAAGAGGAGAACTTTAGAGCCTTAGAGTAGATAAGATATTAAATAACAGACTCTCTCTTAATATCGACTTTGTTATTTAGAAGTTCTTTAAGACGCCGATATCCTAGAACCCCTTTCAGAACCGCCCTAGAGTTATTTAGAGGTTCATTAGAATACCGATATCCTAAAACCCCTTTCAGAACCGCCTCAGGTGGAACCCCTTTCGGAACCGCCCCAGGGTCATTCAGAAGTTCTTTAGAACCCCTTTCAGAACTGCCCCAGGGTTATTTAGAGGTTCATCAGAATGCCGATATCTTGAAACCCCTTTCAGAACCGCCCTAGAAGCGCGGACGTAGCTAACTCTAAAAGTATCTAAGGCCTTTAAGCGACTTCGAATTCGAAGTGTTATTCTAGGAGTTAGACACTTTTATTACTTTTAAAGATGTTAAAACCTTTATCTCTAGTTTAAGTAATAGTAATAACTTCGACATTCCTACCGAACGTCTAGAGTATAATCGACGACGGGACAATCCTAGTAGAGGCCTACTAATACGAAGAAATATACACTTCGATCTAGGTTAATATAAATAAGCTAGATATATAGAACGGAATAAGAGGTAATAAGAGCTCCTTATTAGTTAAAGATAATAGATAGAGAGCTATAATTAGTTAGATTTTAGTAGAGATATTAATAGCTTTTAAGTAACTTCTGTCGTTTTAAAGAAGTACTAGTATTAGTATATATTTAAGAGTAAATAGCTACTTAGATTAGTATACGTAGAAGTACGTGGTAACACGTGACCTTCTCGCTTAAAGGCTACTTAAGTAGGCATCGTAGCTAGCTTTACTTAGTATATACGAACGATAATATAACTCTTTTTATATCGCTTTTATAACTATAAGTTATACTAATACTAAGTCTTTAGCTAATAGTTAGTATAGTATTAGATTATCTAGAGTATTATTTATCTATTTATTATAAAGAATATAACTTATCTACTATTATAGTATCTAGTAGTTGAAGTGGAGTTAGTAGCTAGTAGTATTATTATTTAGTAGATAATTACTCTTTATTTACTATTATATATTATATAATAATAGATATAAATAGAAGAGAGGCTAATTATTAGCTATTAAGTAGAAAGTAGTATACTACTATAGAGTTATTATATTCTTACTATTATTATATATTATAATAGTAATTATTAAGTAATAAATAAGAATTATAAAGTAATAGCTATTATTATAAGTAATATATTAATAAATAACTTCTTTCTAATTCTAACTTCTCTTCTTCTTTTCTTTTTATCTAAATAATATAAATAGTAAGAATACTTTCTAATTAGATATATTCTTATATACTAACTTATCTCTAGATTATATATATATAAAAGTAAGTCTTTCTCCTCTTAATTAGACCTAATTTAAGACTAATCTAATATAGTAAAATACCTCTCCTATATTTTTCTAGTATACTTCTAGCTATTTACTAAGTATACTACGTTTAGTCTCTTTAAGTAAAATCTTAAAATAGAGATTACGTTTACGCTTTTAAAAAGGCTAAGTTAAAAAGGTATAAGTACTATAGAGAGTAGAATACTATCTATATTCTAGTAAGTTTAATTCTAACTATATTCTAAATCTATTCTAACTTAGTATAGTTACTAGAGTTTATAAGAAAAGAGTTTAATAAGCTTAAGCTTAAGAAGTAGAAGAAGGAGATTAAGAGAGCTACTAAAGCCTTAGATAAAGTATTAGTTATTACTAATATAAATATACTAAATAATAGTTTAAAAGTATAGTTTACTCTTCTAAAAAAGACTTAGACGCTTTATACTAAGGTTATTATAAGTACTTCTTACTAATTAGAGTGGTTTTAGTTACTAATATTTAATAGTTCTTATATAGTACTATAGAAGATAAGACCTCTATTTAAACCTAGGTTTAGGTCCTTTTTAAGACTTATTTAAAGAGTTTATAGACGTCCTCTTCTAAGCTTATTATAAAAGATTACTAAGATAAGAAGCGCTCTTATAAAAAGAAGATAGAAGAAGAGCTAATTTAAGCTTCTTATACTTAAGAAAGTAGAGAGGAGAATAATAAGTTAGAGAAAGAATAGACTATAATCTAAAAAGAGTTAGTAGGCTCTATTTTAGTAGTAACTTAGTCTTAGTTCTTTATTTTATTAACTTTAAATATTTCTACTAGTTAGTGTTTTATCTTAAGTTTTTATTATAAGTTCTTTATTAAAAGTAACTAGAATTAGAAGATATTAATAAAGTTTTATAAATTAACTCTTTTACTTAATTCTTATCTAATTCCTATATATTAATTTATTTAGAGAAGAGTTAAAGTAGTCTTAACTCTTTTAAATATTTAGTATAAAAGTCTTTTAAATAATATAGTAAACCTTAAAAATTCTCTATAAAATAGTAAGTAAAATCTAGATTATATCTAATCTATTTTACTTAGTACTATAGCTATCTTTTAAAAAGTCTACTACTAAGTATTTCTAATACCTTCTATTCTTATATATCTTAAATAATATCTAATAAAGGCTTTAAAGCTTCTTATATAAGTAAAGAGGTATTTAGATCTTTTAAAAGTATATTAGAAATAGAAATATTATAAAATAAGAATTCTTTTAGAAGTTTTAGTTTATAAAAGTATTTTTTATAGTCTAATATTTTAAAAGATTTTATCTATTATTTAATATTTTATCTTAAGATTCTTAGTAGATAAGTAGACTTTATCTCTAATATTCTAGTTAATAGTTCTTTAATACTAGTTTATACTATCTTCTATCTTTTACTAATCCTTTTCTATATTATTCTTAGCTATTCGCTAAGTAGAGTATATATATTAGACTACTTTTACTACCTTATTATAGTTAAGTCGTTTTTAGAAAATAGACGTCTTTAGTATATTCTAATCTTATAAAGTTCTTTAGTTAAGTCTAAACTTAAGCTAATAAGAGGTTATACTAATAGATAAGTATAGAAGTATTATTTATACTCTATCTATTAAAGAGATTAATTTACTCTAGTTATCTTAATAATAGGTTATAAAGAGCTTTAGTCTTTAATTAATATATTAGTTTATTATTTCTATTTATTTATCTATCGATTTATAGTAGATAGTACTAAGCTTAAGCTTAATACTAATTATTTAATAGAATTTAGTCTAAAATACTAATATAAATTAAGATCTTTAATTAAATATAATTACTTTAAAGTAGTAACTAAAATAGTAAATCTATTGAATAAAGAGTTTAGTTAGTTCTTTAGTATCTATAGTTAAGTAGTAAAGTATTAATACTAAATCCTTTCTAAGTTAGTTAATAAATACTAATATAGTATTAAATCTATATTTATTTCTTTAAGAATAATTTAAAATATATATATAAATATTATATAAAGTAGTTAAGTATAAGTAAGAGGTAAAGAAAGTCTTATTATTTAGTTTATTAAGTATAAGAGTATTTATAAGCTTAATAATTTACTATATACCTTCTATAGTCTAAACCTAATCTAGCCTAGTAGTAGTATTATATTAATAACTAGTATATCTTTTTTATACTTAGATAAGTATTAGATACTTAGTTATAGACTTCTTAAGTTAGTTTTATATATAGTTTAGTATTCTTTTAAATATAAAGTTAATTCTTAAAAAAGAGTAAATTATCTAATAAAAGAGAGTATCTATCTAGAAGTTTATAATCTTCTTTCTAAAAAAAGCGTAGATTATCTTCTTTTAACTTATCTTTAAAAGAATATCTAACTAAATTATATTAAGAGATATAAACTATTCTTATAAAAAAGTCTAAGTAAGTTTAATATTAATTTAAAGGTCTAACTAATTAGGCCTTAAAAGAGTATATAAATAGCTATCTAATTTAGCTTAATTATAGGTTTTTAGGTCTTATTTATCTTAGATTAATATATCTACTTTTTAATTATTCTTCTTAGATATAAATTAGATCTAAAAGTTAAGATTTAATAAAAACTCTATCTATTAGACTTACCTAGCTATAAGTAGCTTAGTTATTATAAAGTATTCTAATAATCTATAGTCTAAATATATATTAATATACTTTTAATATAATATAAGTTTAAGACACTATTTCTTAAAAGCTTTTAAAATAGTAGATAACTCTTTATTATAGATCTCTTAGTTTAATTTATAACTAACTAGAATATATAAGTAAAACCTTATAGAGTACTAAAAGCTATTATATTATTATAAGAATATATCTACTATTACTCTTTCTAAGAAGTCTATTTCTAGCTTTATATTATAATTAGAGTTAAAGTAGTATAATATTTAAATTATAAGTAGTCTAGTCTTTAGTACTTTAAAAGCTTCTTTATATAGCTTTAAAGAGTATATTATTATAATTAAAGGCTTAGTAATTTTAGTATAATCTTTAAAAAATTATTTATAGAATTCTATAAACCCTAGATAAGACTTTATACCTATTATAGTAGTAGATTAAACCTGGTTTTTTAAAGGTTTTATCTTTTTAAAATTAACTTTAAGTCTCTTTATAGTTAAGATAAACCTTAAGTATTTAACTCTAGTAATACTAAATTCGCTTTTCTTAATATCTATTTAAAGTTCTACTTTTTAGAGCTAACTTAGAACCTTTTTAACTTATTCTTTATATTCTTTAATAATAAACTAAAATATTATCTAAGTAAGTAATATAGAAGTTATTTAAGAAGTTAATTAAGATATTCTTTATATAATATTAATAAATAGTAAAGCTATTATAGAGTCTAAAAAAGAAGATATTATATTTATATATAATATATCTAGTTTTAAATATAGTTATCTCTTCTAAATTAGTGTCTATTTAAATATAATAGAAAGCTTATTATATATCTAACGTAGTAAAGATTCTAGCTATTCTTATTCTTAAAAGAACTTTATTAATTTAAGAGATTAAGTAAAGATTATTTTAAGTTAAAGTACTTAGCTTCTTATAATTAATATAAAACTATAACTTATTAATAAAAAAACTTTTTCAGAATTAATAAAGCGACCTTAAAAGCCTTAAAATATAGTTAGATAATAGTTAGATAGTCTAGAAAGAGATTAAAACACTCTACGATTATATTAAGTAAGTATAGTAGTAGTAGAGAGAAGAAAGAAGGCTTATAGAGAGCTCTTATTCTCTCTCTTAGAGTACTAATAACTAATAATAGTAGAGTAGTAAATAAGAAAGAGCGAAATAAGAGAGACTAGAAAGAAGTATTAGAATATATAGATATAATAGAGAAAGGCCTAATATAAATAATACTTAACTTAGTAATAAAAGAAAAAGGTAATAAAGCTATTATTAAAGTAGTAGAAAAGGTACTCGAGTATAGAAGAGTAAGAAGAGGAGAGAACGAAATAATTATATATAGAATCTTATAAGAAGAGCTTACTATTATAGTTAGGAAGATAGGAGGAATAAAGAAGTATAGTCTAATATAGATAGAGAGAGCTAGAGCTAGAAGACTATAGAGAGAGGTAGAAACTATACTATAGAGAGAATATATAGTACTAAGTAAGTATATAAGAGTGATTATAGTTAAGGCTATAGAAATAGATAAGAGAAAAGATAAGCTATTATTAAAGGAAGTAATTAGAGCTATAAATATAGAAGAATATAGAGTAAGAGTAATAGTAGCTAGAAAGCTTTAGAGTAAGGATATTATTATATAGTTTAAGAAGAAGAAGTAAATAGTATATATATAAGATAATAGCTAGGTAAAGAAAGTATTTAAGTAAGAAGTAGTAGTAGTAGTAAGAACACTTATAGTACTTATAAAGAGGGTTTTAGTAAATATACTTAAAGAGGGAATAATAAGAGCTATATAAAGTATATTATAAGCTTCTAGTATAAGAATACTAAAGATTATATATTAAGAGAATAGGCGAAAGAGATACTAAGAATAGAAAGAGCTAGCTCTTTAGAATTATATCTTAGAAGTAGTAATAATTAAAGAAGTAAGATAACTCTACTTAAGAGATATACTATAGAAAGTATAGTACTTTATATATAAAAGATATATAGTAGAAGTAGTAGTAAAAAGGTATTATAAATACTAGGTATAGAGCTACTTAGTACGCTTCTATAAATAGGCTAAGAGATACGCCTAGTACGTCTATAAGAGATATAAAGAAAGAGAAGAGGAATGCCTTAGTAAGAAGAACCTAAAAAAGTACCTAGTAAAGTATAAGAACTATAATAGAGAACACCTAGCGTTTACTCCTAAATATCTAATAGAAGAATAGTATTATAAATAAGTAAAAAAGAGGTATTTAGATAGACCTACTATATTTATAAGCTTATAAAGAGTCTTACCTAAGATAGAGGTAGCTCTACTATATCTATTTACCTTTAACTTAAAAGAAGATATATAGAGCTTAAAGAAGAGACTAAGATAAGAATCTATACTAGAGAGGCTAATAGATATAAGTAAAATAGGACTTATAAACAGAGGTAATCTTATCTAGTTCTTTAAGAGACTAAGGAGCTCTCTAAAGTAAGTAAGAGAGCTAGCTAATAAAATAGAAGTAAGCTAAACTACTATAGAATAGTAATAAGTATAATAGTATTATACTAGAATATAAGAAAGATACTAGAAGTACTTAATATAGCTTTAAACTATAAAGAAGAATATAATATACTAGTAATCTAAGAGCTAGTATAGAATAGTATAAGAGTCTCTTTAAGCTACTTATTAAACTCGAGGTATAATATAATATAGTTAGATAAGATAGTAATACTCTTTATATATAAGAAGTACTTAAAAATAAGCTAGATATAAACTACTAGTAAGAACTAGATAAGCGTAATAATAGAAGAAAGAAGGAATAAGATAATAATTTACTTTATATATAACTTATAAATAAAGTAGATACTAATTAAAGATATACTCTACTATACAGGGCTATAAAGAGCGCTTATAATAGATAATCTTAATATATACTATTCTCTCTAGAATATATATAAGAGATATAACTAAAACGCTAACCTTACTCTTAAGCTTATAATATAATAGTTACTAAAGAGAGATATACTATATAGTAAGGTTACCTAGAGAAGAGAAGGTTCTTAAAACTCTATAATTAACCTAGCCTTCTTAATAAAGAACGTAGTAACCTAGTAAGGTTCTCTAAACTTACTAGACTTAGACTATACTACTTAACTACTAATAATAGTAGCTAAATTAGAAGAAGAGGAGCCTTAGACGTCTAACTTTAGCTAGAGGCTAATAGATAAGACTCTAGTAAAGATAAAGGCCTCTTACTTAGAAGTACTAATAATTTAGAATATATAAGAACTTAAAGAAGCTATAAAAAAACTTATAAAAGAACTCTAATAAATAGCCTAGGCTTTAATACTACTTTAGAAGCTAAGTAGAGAAAGAGTATAACCGTAGTAGAGTAAGGAAGTTAAGAAAGTATTAAATAAAGTAAGATAGTATAAGAGAGTATAGAGAGAGCTTTATATAAAGAGCTCTAAATAATAGCTCGATAACGCTCTCTAAGAGTTATAAACTACTAGTAAGAAGGTAAAAATAAGAAGCTAGAGAGAGGCGCTTATAAGGATAGTAAAAGATAATAAGAAGCTTTAGACGCTTAAGAAGTAGGCTTACTTAAAAAGATATATAAAACCTAAAGCCTTAGTACTACTAACTCTTACTTTACTTAATAGAACTAGAGAAGAGACTTATAAAGATAAAGCCTATATCCTAGTAGAGAAGTTCTTTTTAGAGTCTATAATAGACTACTTAAGTATTTTTAATAGAGAATAGAGCTTTAAAAGCTTCTTATATTTAATATACTTATAAATAGCTTTCTTAAAGCGTATAATAAGCTACTTAAGGAAGTACTTATAGTAATTCTTATCTTAGTTCTACTATATAAAGATAGTAGTTCTTAGGAAACTAGGTAAGATAATAGAGGAATAGAGTAAGATAGAGGCTTATAGGCTAATAGTACTACTCTTAATTATTAGAAAGATTCTAGAGAAGGTTATAGTATAGAGGCTTATATAGCTTATAAAGGAAGTAATAATGTTTTTAGAAATATAGATAAGTAACTAAAAACACTAGAATATAGAACTAGTAATTAGAATAGTAATAGAGAGAGTATATATAGTATAAGAGAATAAAAGCTATATATCTCTAGTCTAGCTAGATATAGTAGAAGCGTTTAATAAAGTAGACTATATATAGCTACTTTATATTTTAAGAATAAAGAGAGTATTAGAATAGGTAATAATATAGATAGAAAGCTTGTTTTTAAGACGAAAAGCTATACTATTCTTTAATAGATAATACGTAGATAAGAAAGACCTAGGTTAAGGAGTATTATAAGGCTTAGTACTATCTTTAATACTATTTATCCTCTTTGTCTTAATACTATATAACGACCTAGTAAGGATTAATAGGCTTATTATAATAGACTTTATAAATAATATAAACCTACTTATAATATTAAAAAGTATTAAAGTAGCTTAGAGAGTATATAATAAGTAGGTAAATAAGTAAGAGATAGTCTTTAGCCTAGAAAAGATAGTACTTATATACTTTATAAAGACGTAAGCTTTATAAAGAGAGATAGCCTAGTTTAGAGATATAAGGCTTATACTAGTAGAGTATATAAGGTTTCTTAGAGTAGAACTTAATAGGAAACTAAACTAGAAGATATACTAGAAATAAGTATAAAAAAAGCTAATTATATAGACTTATACGCTTATAAGACTTACTAGAAAAATATAAGAAGTAGACTACTACTAAGTAAAGTAAATATTATTATTATTCTTATACTATATAGGCCGTAGGCCGAGCTCTAAGAGTAAGTAGTATATCTTCTATTCTAGTTTATATAGCCTTTTAGCTTATTCTTCTTTACCTCTTAAGTTTTCTTATAAGTATAATTCTCCTTTTCTTTAGTTCCTATTACTATCTATTTAAAGCTTATCTCTCTAACTTAGTAATATAGTAGAGAGATATAGTAAAGTAGTATATTTAATCTACTAAGATATATATTAGTAGTATAAAAGATATATTTACCTCTAGAATTATTAGAGCTAAGGTCTTACCTTCTAGTATACTTTAGCTTTCTCCTTCTATTCCTCTCTTTCTTTTACCTCTTTCTTACTCTCCTCTCTCTCTTTAAGTAATTCTAGTACTAGTCTATACTTCTAAAGTCTCCCTAGTCTAAGTAGCTAAGTAGTTACCCTTAATACTAGTTTTCTATTTACTAGTGCTTCTCTTAGCTCTTATAGATCCTTAATCCTCTTCTCTAAAGCTCTTATAAGTATATCTCTTTTTTATAGAATATCTTAGTAAAATAGAACTAAGTATTCTACTATCTCTCTACTACTTATATAAATATATTATAGTATAACCTAGTTTAGTACTCTTTTTATAAAAAGGAAGGCGTTTAGTCTTATTACTCTTATTTATACTTAGATAAGTAGTAAGCTCTTTACTTTAATAAGCCCTTTATAGACTTTTTATAGCTTCTACTTATCTAGGTTTACTTTATCTAACGCTTTTATATATTATATTAGGTTCCTCTCTTAAGTCCTTCTCTTTTAAACCTTTAAGTAGTTCTTTTATTTTATAAGTATAATATTATACTTAAATCCTACTTCTTTTACTCTTTACTCTCCTTTCTACTCCTACTTTACTATTTATAAGTATAGTATTACCTTTCTTACCTTTATTAGTCTACTCCTTCTTCTTCTTTTTAGCTATATTACTATATATCTATAGGTGTTTTAGATTAGTTCTTTTAGCTTAGACTTTTAGAACTTCCTTTTAAAAGTAGCTACTTATAAGTTAAGATATAGATTAATTAGTATATAGTCTATTTTAACTTTTAGGCTTTAAACTAGAGTAGCTTTATATACCTCTATTACTACTTATAAGTATTCTAATTATTATATAGAGAAGCTTTTTACTATTCTCTTTATATTCCCTCCTTTTAATATAGTATAATACTACGCTAACGCCTTATATACTATTATACATCTTATTACTACTATATATATCTACCTTACTTAGTAGTAGTTTACTCTTTATATTTTTCTAGTAAGTCTTATAAGTATAAAAGTCTATATTATAAGCTTCTTTTAGACTCTTTTATAGTATACCTTCTAGTTTAGTTTCTTATTAAGCTCTACTTTTAAGAACCTTATATACTTAACTAGTATAAGTCTTATCTCTTTAAACTAGACTATCTCCTTTTATAGTACTCTTATTCTTATAAAGTATATAAGTACTATCTTTTCTAAGCTAAAAGCTATTCTTTACTTATTTATCTACTTATTATATACTCTTTAAGCTATTTTAAGTATTCTATAGTTTACTATTATACTTTTTAATATTATAAGTAGATTTATATTATTTATAAAGCTTACTATAATAAGCTTATTAATTCTTACTAAGTCTTTATATAATATTAAAGTAAAGAGGATAAATAATATTAGTAATAGTACTAATTCTTATAAAATACCTTATTTAAGGTCTCTTTTATCTATTAATTATCTATTAAAGAATAGTATAGTTCTTTATCTAGAGAGGAAGCTTCTTATCTATATTACTATCTATTATAGAACCTTCTTCTCTCTTAATATATAAAGTAGCTATATATAGTCTACTTAGTTAAAAGCTTCTACTATATCTAGTTAGACTAGAGATATATAGCTCTTATTTTCTTATATTATATATATATTCTCTATTACTATTTTAATTACTAGCTCTATATTTTAGTACTTCTAGTTACTTATTTATAGCCCTAGTAGTATTACTATTTTCTCTATAAGCTATATAAGCCTTTATACTATTACTTTTTTAAGGATCTTATCTATAGTTAAGAGTAGTACTATTAGCTAGTAGGTCTCTATCTTACTCTACTCTTTAGTTATTTTGCCTAGTTTTCTTAGTACTACTACCTTTATATAGTAGAAGTAGAATAGAAAGTGTTATAAGTAGAAGCTTACTTCTACTATTATAGTAACTACTTTATAAAGTAGTTTATTATAAGCTTTTAAGAAGTTATTTACTAGTATATTAAATCTTAGTACTTTTTATAATACTAATCTTATAGCTATTTTAATATACTTCTTAGTTATATATTAGCTTACTAAGTATCTTCTAAAGAAGCTCTTAGTATTTTAGTCTTTATTAAGAACGTTTAAGTAGTTAGCTATTAACTTTAAGAAGAACTTTTCTATAAAGATATAAGCTTTCTCTTAATAGATCTTACCTTTTATTCTATTAAGTAATATAAGTATTAGTAATACTAGTACTTTTAGTTTTATATATTCTTTAAGATATATTTACTTCTTAAATATCTAGAGTTTCCTTTTATCCTTTACTACCTCTACTAGTACCTCTTTTTAGCTTTTTATCTTTACTTTTCTACTTACTATTTAGAGTTTTTAAAAAGTATTATTAAGCTACTATCTTAAGCTCTCTATTTAGTATTCCTTCTAAGTCCTTTTATATCTTCTTACCTTTCTTAATACTTCTTTAACTTCTATATTTTACTAGAGTTATACTCTTCCTTTATCTAGCTTTTAAAGTAGTATTAAAGCTTTTATTATTCTTTAAAGGTCTTTTATAAGTCTCTATACTACTCTCTTAAGTTTTTATATATTTTAGATTATAAGTGTTTCTAAGTAAGAAGCTTCTACTTTAATTAAAATCTTATTTATTAGTCTTTAGCTAAATCTAGGTACTTATAATACTTTTCTCTCTCTTTCTACTTTTATTATAAGGAGTTAAGCTATATAGTCTAATCCTAGTAGGTCTAGAAACCTTTACTAGGTTACTACGTTCTTAGTAGAGAAGGTAAGGTTAATTATAGAGTTATAAGAGCTCTCTCTTCTTTATATAACTTTATTATAGAGTATATCTCTCTCTAGTACCTATAATATAGTAAGTTTAAGAATAAGGTCTATATTCTTATTATATCTCTTATATATATTTTATAAAAGGTAGTAAGTATTTAAGTTACTTATTATAAGTACTCTTCTTAGTCTTATTTACTAGAGTATATCTTTAATTAGTATCTACTCTATTTATAGATTATAGACTAAGTAGACTATTATCTTATCTACTCTTTTCTCTATTATTATACTTATCTAGTTCTTACTTATAGCATATGTCTAGCTTACTTTTAAGTATCTTTTATATATAAAGAGTACTATTACTCTATCTAACTAGATTATATTATATCTTAAGCTTAAGAAGTAGCTAAAGAAGTCTCTTATACTATTCTATACTAGTTCTTAAATCGCTAATATATTATATTCCTTCTTATAATTTAAAGCTATATTAAAAGCTTCTAGTATCTTCTTTATATTCTAGTATAATACTATTATACTTATAGTAGTCTTATAAGTAGGGTTTAAATTACTTCTATTTCTTCTCTAGTTAGATCTCTTATTATACTAAGAGAGCTCTTTAGTCTTTCTAAGAACTAGGTTAGATTACTACTATTTATATATCTTACTTTATTTATATCTATTAGCCTCTTTAGTATAGATCTTTATCTCTACCTCTTTTTTAAGCTTTATAAGCTCTCTTTCTAGCTAAAAGTAAATAGATAAGGTATCTCTATCTTACCTTCTTTTAAGAGTCTTTATAGGTTTATAAACATAGTTATTCTATTAAGATATCGTTCTCTTATTTATTTATAGTATTACTCTTCTATATAGTACTTCTTTATAAATACTAGGTATTCTTCTCTATAATTCCTATACTTTACTAGGTATTCTTTTAAGTCCTTTTTACTAAAGTACTCTTCTTTACTCTCTTTATATCTTTTATATATATACTAGGTATATCTCTTATCTTATTTATAAAAGTATACTATATACCTCTACTTTTAGTACTTATAGTACCTCTATACTACTATCTCTAAGGTATATCTTTTATATAAGAAGTATTATAAGTTTTATAGTATTCCTCTTATATATAACCTTCTTACTTCTTCTATTATTACTACTTTAAAGATATAGTTCCTTTAAACTAGTCCTTTTTATCTTTAATACTCTTTATATTTATTTCCTTATTAAATAATCTTTAGTATCCTTATACTAGAGACTTAAGAGATACTCTATAATATACTCTCTCTCTTATTCTTAAGTATATTTACTAGAACTCTTTTTATAAGTATTATAAGCGCTCTTACTACTACTACTATTCCTTATCTAAATATCTTCTTTATCTAGCTATTATCTTATATATATTCTATCTACTTCTCTTCTTTAAACCTTATAATAATATTCTTATTTTAAAGCTTTTAAGTTACTATTACTCTTACTCTATATCTATCTATATTTATAGCTCTAATTACCTTCTTTAGTAATAGCTTATCTTTCTCTTTATCTATTCTTATTACTTAGACTATAATCTCCTTAGTATATTTAGCTAGTACTACGTATTCCCTCTATAGTATAGTTACTACCTCTCTCTATAGTTCTCTAGTTCTAGCTCTCTCTACTTACGTTAGACTACGCTCTTTTATTCCTCCTATCCTCTTAACTATAATAGTAAGCTCTTCTTATAGAATTCTATATATAATTATATTATCCTCTCTCTTCCTAGTTCTCTTATACTTAAGTACTTTTTCTACTACTTTAATAATTACTTTAATACCTCTCTTCTCTATTACTAAGTTAAGTATTATTTAGATTAAACTCTTCTCTATTACGTCTACGTAGTCTAATACTCTCTTCTATCCTCTTATACTCTACTCTCTTTAATTTATTATACTATCTTTATTAGTTACTAGTACTTTAGAGAAGGGAATAGAGGCTCTCTATAAGCCTCTCTTTTTCCTACTACTACTACTACTATAATTATTTAGTATAATTATAGAGTGCTTTAGTCTCTTTCTAGACTATCTAATAATCGTCTAAACGTATTTTAAGGCTTTTAGAGTCACTTTATTAATTCTAAAAAAGTTTTTCCTTTTTTTAAAGTAAATATATATAGTAGTAATAAAGAGTATAATAGCTTATAGAGCTTTAGCCTAGTACTATACTATACCTAAGAGAGAGAACGTAAAGAGGATTATAAAGAGCTTCTCTATATAGTAATTAAAGTACTTATAGGTAGTAATAAGAGTATATAAAGCTACTCTTATCTATAGTTTAGAGGTTAAAGCTAACTATACTCTAGTAAACTTATATCTTAACCTTAGAATAGCTACTTTTAAAAAGAAGTTCTAAACGTTTAAACTAAGAAATCTAATCTAAAACGCTTATAAGTATATAACTATATAGCTAAGAAAGAGGAAAAGACGACTATTAAAAGCTAGGAAAGTAATACTATACTTATAAAAAGTAAGGTAGAAGTAAGAAAAGAAGTAGAGAGAAGAAGACTTTAAGTATAATATAATACTTATAGAGTAGAAAGAGTGTCTTAGAGAATAAAGGAGAAAGGCTTAGGAAAAGAACCTAATATAGTATATAAAAGTATTAGATAAAGTAGACCTAGACAGCTAGAAGCTATAAAAGGTTTATAAGAGGCTTATTAAAATAAGAACCTTACTACTTATTTAAGTATAAATAAGAGTAATAAGGCTTAATACGTTCCTCTTTTTAAGAAGAGTACTAAACTAGCTATTACTATAATTATAAGAGGTTATAAACGTATAGGGTAGACTATAGAGTAGGCTATAAGGTAGGTCAGAAGTACGTAAGTTGAATCGGCACAGGGTAGGTTAGGTGATCGCTAAATCACGTTTCTAAGGAGTCGAAGTATAAGTATAAAAGACTTAGTGAATTTTGACTTTTAACTTGATTTCTAACTAAAAGATAGAAGAGAGCTATATATACTTCTAGAGTAAATACTAGAAGCTTCTATAGCTTATAAATCAAAGGGGTTACTAGAAGGTTCTAGGGATCACGTGTTCGCTTAACCGTAACCGAGAACGTAACCGAACCTTCTAGACAACACTAGAAAGAACTAGTATAGACTAAGGTTTAAACCTAAAGCCTATTAGTAAGTAAGGTAATTATTACCTAATACTAACA
>LLCB01000425.1:0-39348 GCA_001414345.1 Hymenoscyphus infarciens
ATCTTTTATTCTATTATATATTAAATATCTCTAGAACTTATCTCTTTTAAGCCTTCTACTCTATTATCTACTAAACGTATATATAGAAACATATATTTAATTAAATAATATATAATACTTTTTAGTCCTTTTAGTCACGTTTCTTTCAATGCCGTCAAAGGCCGATTTTACACGTGATACCTGCGCGCTGACAAAGCTCAAAAGGCGACGTGGTCATACCGACGTTAGACGAGTCATATGGCCCTTAGGAGGGCTGGTCATAACGTTATGACCTGGCCCTCCTAAGGCTCGGGCTCGCTTCTTTTTGCATGCCTGTGGTGTAGAACTGATGTCTTCCCCTGACCACCACTAGGTTGGGAGCTCGGCTTGTTCTTCTGTCTAATGAGTTTGACCCGTTCTTGATACTTGCTTGATATTGACGTTATATCTATGTTGGTCCAGATTTGGGTGCGAACGGGTCTGGCACGTGACTACCAGAGAGGTGGTCAACGAAGCCCAGCCCGAGTGGCTTTCTTCCCAGCCGTTTCCCGCGTTTCAATAAATCCCATCGGACATCATCGCGATGTTCCTCGGAGGAGAATTTGAGGAATCCTTCTATCGTTGAAGATGAGACGGAGATAACCATAGGCGCGTAGCATCGTTCTCTTCGTGCCTATGTTTATTTGGCAATCTTGGTACTCGTACAGCCCGGTTCAGCGAAGCTACATTCGCAAGGGAACAGAAGTATCTACAGTTGAAGAAGTCAAGTGACGCATTTTCTGGAAAGAATAAGACTTCCAGGTTCTGGAGTAAATTGTCATATCGTTGTTCCTTTTCTACTCCAATCTGGCCGGGTATCTCCCACCTTGGCACCACCAAGGCCCACCAGTAGGATTTAACCTTGAATACGCAATCTCATACCCGTCTTCTAAGTTCTGAACCAACGAGTTCTGGCTTGACCGATCTAGCTTCACGCTTGAATTGCAGTTTGAGGCCCGTATATGGCAGGTCCTCGCAAGTCGCCAAGTTTAGCCCGGTACAAAAGGGGAAGCTGTCATTCTCTTCAACGGTTGGAAACGCTTCTTCCTTTAACCTTATCAAATTACCCATTTTATCCCATTGGAACTATTCATCCCTGTCGATACTGGGCGGGCTGGCCCCTCCCCCGCACCAGATCGCAATTCGATTTTCTGCATGGATCGGTGCACTCCGCAATGAAATCCTAATAAACGAAGCAGAACGGTGTCCAAGAAGACTACAAGGCTATTCTCCTCGCTGGCTGGTCCATGTACCACATCTAGACCCAGATAAGGAGAACTACCGGTGGCAATATATATCCTGTAGGCAGTTTGGGACATCCATTGGTCGTGGGACCGCGCGAGACTCCCTTGTAGGAAGGACCCTCAATATGTGTGACTTTCGTTAGTCCATCACTCCCTCTAAGTTCCCGGCATCACACGCTTTGCTTGCTTTGTCCAACTTAGGAAGGCGTCGGGTCTTTAGAGAAAAGATAAATATCTAAGCTCACCCAAAGAGTTAAAGGTCACCGCTCACTTGTTGTTCTCTTGAAAAAATGAGATCCCAACTTCTTCCCCTCTCCTTGGCAGTTTCTGCCGCAACAGGTGTCTTTGCTGTCAATTACGATGGAGCCAAGGCCATTCGAATTCCCGTTGGTGATGATGTTATTCCTGTGATGGAAATCATTGACCAACTTCAATTGCCTACCTGGAAAGGAGTGAACGCTGAAGGAGTACCAAAAGCAAATACCAATGTCGATCTCGTTGTTCCAGCAGACAAGGTAGAGAAGTTCGAAACTTTGATCGATGGAATCGACATTGAGATCATGCACGAGGATCTGGGAGCATCCATCGCAGAAGAAGCACCTGTTGTCAATGACTTTGCTGGTAAGCCATTGGAATCCAGATACTAAAATGAAGTGAACTTGGTTAACGTGGTGTCATAGCCCAAGCAATTGACTTTTCAACTTATTTCAACGCCTACCACTCGTATGCTGATCATCTTGCATTCTTAAGTGCATTGCAAGCCCTGCACCCAAGCAACTCCGAAATTGTAACTAGTGGAACATCAGTCGGAGGGAGAGCCATCACCGGTCTTCATTTCTACGGAACTGCCAAAGGAAAACCTGCTGTTGTT
Organism: Hymenoscyphus infarciens; assembly: GCA_001414345.1. Classification (NCBI taxonomy): domain Eukaryota; kingdom Fungi; phylum Ascomycota; class Leotiomycetes; order Helotiales; family Helotiaceae; genus Hymenoscyphus; species Hymenoscyphus infarciens. The sequence goes on from LLCB01000425.1 coordinate 2,134, forward strand.
CTCCATGGCACTGTGCACGCTAGAGAATGGATCACTACGACGACCACCGAGTACTTGGCTTACACGCTACTAACTAATTACACCACCAATGCCCAGATTAAGACTTTTGTTGACAAATATGATTTTTTCGTCTTCCCAGTCGTCAACCCAGATGGTATGTTTCTTCACTCTGCAAAAACCTCCAATCTTGACAACAGCTGACCTTTTCTAGGTTTTGTTTACACACAGACCACAGATAGACTTTGGCGCAAGAATCGGCAGACAGTCTCCACAAGCACATGTGTCGGACGTGATATCAATCGAAACTGGAACTCCCATTGGAATATTGCTGGTGGCTCTTCCACCGATCCGTGCGACGAGACCTTCAGAGGTATGTCAACCCTGGCTTTCCCTAAATCACTACTAACGAATTATATAGGGTTGGCAGGGGGTGACTCCCCAGAAAATCAAGGTCTTTCAGCCTACATCAACAACCTCGCCGCAACTCAAAAAGTCCAACTCTACATTGACGTCCATTCCTACAGTCAATACTTCATGACTCGTTTGTTTCTCCTTCAGACCCATATTATTCTTTCGTTCTCGCACTAACATCTCACAGCATATGGTTACTCCTGCACCGCCTTAACCACAAATAACGCCGAGCTCCAAAGTCTTGCAAAAGGGACCGCGAGTGCCATCCAATCAATCTATGGAACCTCTTACGTATATGGTCCAGTCTGCAGTACCATTTACGCAGTCAGTGGTGGAAGTGTGGATTATGTCCAAGATGTTACCAAGGCGAAATATGTTTTCACTATTGAACTTCGAGACACTGGAAGATATGGATTTGTTCTTCCACCAGCGCAGATTTTGGCGACAGGATTGGAGACTTGGTCAGGATTCAAATATCTGTTGACGAACATGGCTTTGTAGGGTGGTAGGACGTCAGATGGGTAGGGAGGGGCTGAGGGTTGGACTTGGGTGTGGGTTGGAACATCGTTGTTCGGTATAGGGGAAAAGAACCAATTCTATTCTCGCGGATATTATACCACGTGCTACTGTTATTACATTAAAACCCTCTTAAATGCCTAATCGATAAATGAAGTTATTCTAGAAGTCTAGAAGAAATAAGTCGTCTAAGAATACTTACAACGAACCTTGTTTTATTAATATATATTCGCTTAACCGTGTTTTCTGAAAGTCTGTCGAACTTTTGAAATTAATCTATCTTACTAGAATAACTTAATAACCTACGGAAAGTTATAAAGAAGAGAAATTATAACACGGTACGTTTTAATTTATATCTTAGTAAGTTTCTTAAAATAATAAACTTCTTCTAATAAGATAGAAGAAATAAAGAATTCTAAAGAACCTATAAAAATACTTAGATTATAGTACTAAGTAGTAAGTCTAGTAAGTTAAGCTATTAGAGCGTCTCGTATATACTAAAAGCCGGAATCGACTAAATCGTAAATCGCAAATCGTAAATCGCAAATCGCAAATCGCAAATTATAAAAGTTAAGAGATATAGTAAATCTTTAACTATGTTATCCTATTCTCTTACTCTCTTACACTCTTACACTCTTATACTCTTGCACTCTTATACTCTTACGCTCTTACTCTCTTACTCTCTTGCTCTCTTACTCTCTTATCCTATTCTTCTATATACTACGTATACTAAGAGAGTATAGGAGAGAGTAGGAGAGAGTAGGAGAGGTAGGTAAGTAAAAGAGAGAGTTAGAGGTAAGGAGGTAAGTAAACATTCTAGGAGAAGGTTTTTCCTAGCGTAGGTAAGAGGAGTTTAAAGTAAACATTCTCTCTACTCCCCCCTCTTCTCTTCTTTCTCTTTCTTCTCTCTTCTTTATCTAAAAACAATAGGAAGAATATAATATAAGAGTTAGGTAATAGAGAGTAAGTATATAATAATAAGAAGGTAATATTACTACTATATATATAATACTCGTTCTCTCTCTCTATCCTCTAATTAATTACTATAGATAGTCTTAATATAAAGAGAGAGAGAGAGGGGAGAAGAAGAGAGAAGGAGAGAGAGAGAACTTAAATTAAAAAGATATTATATTTTATAGTTATAAAAAGTACGATTTACGATTTGTGATTTAGTCGTTTCCGACTTTTAGTATATACGGAATGCCGTAGCTATTAACTTATATTATCTAAGATTATTTAGAAAAATCAAATTAATTAGATAAAGTCTCTCTAATCTCTCTAAGTAATAGAGTATTAGATTCTTATCTAAATAATACTTAATTAATATAAATATTCTAGATATAATTCTAGAAAGACGTTATTTAGAAATTATAGAGTACGAGGTAAGAAAAACAGCGCTTAATAGCTATTGACTAGTACTATACGTATACGTGCCTAAACTCGCTTAAAATGTTAGTTTTCTCGCTTTTAATATATATTTAAAAGAGATAATTAATAAGTAATATATACTAGTTTAGGAGGTTGATAATTGAAAGATATATAAGTAACGAGTAATTTAAAGTAGTTCTAATAGTATAGATATAGGTAGGAAAAGTAGAGTTCTTAAGAGATACGTAGACTCTGAAGAGCTTATTTAGCGCTATGACCGATTAGTAGAGCACACACCTCTGATTCTTAACACCTAGCCTCACTTAAGCCTTGCCATAAACTCAAAAAACGAAGCGTCAAATCTCAATCAAAATCTATCATTATTTCCTCAAGCTGTAACTTAAATGTCTGTCAGCATCGGTTTCTCAGCAGGTGATTTCATCGCCGGATTTGCGCTCGTCGCAACAGTTATCGACGCCCTTCAAGAAAGCGGAGATGTAAGCGCGAGCAGTCAAGAACAACTGTAGACGCTTGAAACAGCACTTCTCCATCTCAAGAGACTAGATCTTGATTACAAACAGACTGCAGAGGTAATTGCGCTTCAGCAAGCGGCAGCGCAGTGCCAACGAACCATTGATGGGTTCTGGGAGAAGATTCCAGAATACCAGCCTCAACTGCGAGAACAAGGATCGAGCTCCAGGCTGAAGGATGGATGGATGAATATCAGATGGGCTCTGTGTAGGAAGGAAGATGTTGAGAAATGTAAAACCACTTTGGTGGTGCATACGGAGTCTTTACAGTTGGTGCTTGCGACTGTACAAAAGTATAGGTTCCTAGTTTAGATTCTTCTTTATATGCTAAGTTTCTTGAACAGGGAGTCGATGAGTATAATGAGAAACTTCATAAACACTAAAGCGACAGTACTTCACCTGTAAAGTTCCCCCGTCAATGTTGGGTCCAGAGGTTTTTGATACGTAAAGCATTCGCCTACTCAAAGTCAAGAAATGAAGACTGCACTTAACCAGCAGATACTTAAAAGCCGGTTCATTAATCCCGAAAGACTAAAAGCAACGCTTGACACATCATTTGGACAAAATTACAGCGTGCGAGTAAGCAACCTGGGCTGGAAATCTCTAACGAAATAACACACTAATAAGTTAATAGTACAAACCAGGTCTCGGGATACTCAAAGTTCCTATTCTTCTTACTAAGGTATGTGAACTCTTCTTAAATCTCTAAAGAGTCTTAATAACTAGCTCTATTAAGACGTATCAGGAGCAAATTTAAAGATATTAGATAGCTATATACTTTGTATAGAGCAGGGTTTTTCCTCCTCAGGTTGTAATCATTAAGTGGTTCTTTCGGAATTTCTATATTATAGAATAGTATCTCTTTTGATCTTATACTCGTCATAAAATCTTCTATTTAGAGGAACGGTTGTTAGATAAAGAAATTTTTCTAGTTCTTTAGAATAATTTTAATATTTAGCAAACTTTACAAACGTTGAAAGATTATCAATAAACTCTAATGATTATATTTCTACCCAGAGTACAATTTAATAATTCTATTCTTCGAAACGTTTGGAGAAAGTAAAATAAGATACTTACTATAGGGTTACTTGAAGTTTCTTAATTCACTAGAGTTCATCTGAACAACTATAGTCTCCTAGATAAATCAGATAATTTTGATAAATGAAGAATGATTCGAAGAATAAAAATATTTAACTCGTAACCCTTGTTAAGAAGCGAATAATTCATACTCAAACGATAATAAATACATATGTCAATGAAAATGATCGCGTTTATAACCTAAGACCTAGCCTAAACTAAGAGTCCACTGTTTATACCAATTATCTTATGATTTTACATGATTTTAGCTACTCGTCTTATCAAAAATCAACTATTTCTTGTGATATGTTTGGAGTCATACTAAATATGTAAGGCTGTGATTTCAAGAAAGTCAAGCCATTTGGAAATTTGTCTTACCTCGGGAGCTACAGTGCATAGCGAAAACCACTTGTAAATATATTTCATTTCCTGGAAACAGAGCTGTCATATTATTTCATTATCATCGTGAACGCCAATTTCTATTGACCCGCCAAAGCGTGCCCCTCTAAGAATTTTCTAAACGCTACAGTACAGATTCTATGATGGTAGTCAACTTTTGTGTGCTTATTCCCAAGTAAAGAGGTTTTTATGTACTTTTCGGCGCCTCGTAATAATGTGCCATTTCCAGTCCTGCACGCTTGAAGCCGCACTTGACGTAGAATCCCTCGTTGGTCTCGCTGCAATCCAAAATGCTCTTGTAACAACCCACTTTCTCGGCGATGAAGTCTAAAGCTTGGATGATTTTAAGGCCGAGCTTCTTGCCTTGTTGGTCTTTGGCGACTGCGATGTCTTCGATGTGTCCGACTAGACCTAGGTTGTGAATGCTATTGCGAAAATGTTAGCCTCGTGTTGCGGCAATGCGCTGGTGGGACTGGGGCGGGCTGAGGATTTCGGGGGCTCCTTACAACTTTCTCTCGACAATCAAAGCTCCTGTGCCAACAATTCGGGTTCCATCGTCAATTACGAGGAGATAATAACCGCCCTTTCCTTGTGTGTTCATCCAGTCGTATCGTTCGTTCCATTGTGCTTCAGTGATGTCACCAACAGTTGTAAGAACCCGCAGACAGTCGAGAAAACCACGGTTGTAGTCAGACTTTCGCATTGGGCGGATTGTATATGATTCTGGGAGTATCGAGGCAATCGCGGGAGAGATCAATTCTGGGCTGAAGAGACCGGTTTCGCCGACATCTGTCCACTCTTCGCCATTGGTTGCGGCTTCGACCTTGACGTCTGGGATTGGTGCGCTCATCGCGATGGGTATCGTTCGCGGAGGGGATGGGTGTTTGAAGGCAGGTCGTTGAGGAAGCTAGAAAAAGAGGATGAGTTGTGTTGTTACGGGTCAAGACCGGGTGAATAGCAACCTTCCAAAAGAGTTCTTTGTTGCAAGTTGAGCCTCAATTGGTGCTGTGGCTGTGTTGATAATTGCCGTGCGATCAAGTTTGCTTTGGATTGCTTGCGTAAATAGTTGAGAAGTTGAGAAGTTGAGAAGTTGAGACTTTGTATTAAATTGTTCCTGGGGGCAGGGCTGAGCTTCCTCCACCAAGGCAGTCTATTTTTAGCCACAACCTCCACTCCGCCCTTTTCCAGGAAGTTATTGGACGTTATTGGACGAACACCAATTCTGCCTTCTTGCCTTATTCAAAACACGAGCCAGATGCGCCCCTACGATTGGGTCGAGTGGGTTTGCTGCACGAGTATAAACAAGCAATAAGCCGGCAGCTTCGATGACGCCCCTGAAAGCTTATCGATAGCTGATTGTTGCCATGTACATACACGTACGCGAGCAGGACACCAATGCAAGGGGTACATATACATATATCGTGGCATTCCAAAGAGCCTCGGGACCATTCCATAACGCGTCAAAGTAACTTCTTGTGTTTTGGGACTGGACAGTACAATGACTTTTGATTTCCTTTCTTTGCACTTGCCGTTGTCTCTCGATTAAGCATGGGAAGGGTATATCCGCTTAACCTTATCACATGCCAGCCCAAACCTTGAGACGACGCAACGTCAAAGTGCTAGCTAACTATTCGCCCCTTTGCTCACACTACTTTGCCCTCAAATAATAGCAGTGTTAGATTATGCTGGAAAATACAACTTTACTTGCATACATTTCCACTGAATCTCTGCGTCGAATGGGAAATACAAGTTAGAAACTCCTCTCGAAATATCGGTAGCGCTACAATTCAACAGTCGCCATGGAGCAGGATGAAGAAGCAAACTCCAAGGCTCTGGAGCTCTCCAAACACAATCCCAATGGGACAACCTTACTTCCTGAACCCATCGCGAATGTTGTAACTTTGGTCACTAGGTCGTCATCCATATACCTCCGGTTGGGAACTTTCATCGCCGGTCTTGCCCTCGATGGCGCACGAATAACCACCCTCACAAGTCTCGAACTCGGGCGAGCCCTAGTCGAAGCAATCCTCGCGAGTTCCGGTCGAGAGGTATCTGCAAGAAGCACAGGAGAACTGGGACGAGCCGAGGCTGAGAGCATCTTGGACAAGAGTGTGGCGACTTTACATCGAACAATCACCGGCATCTCTTTTGCTGCGAGTACTGGCTTTCATTTGAGCTCGGCTGCTTTACATTCGGCGACGGATCTCAGCCAGCAACTTCTTGGGGCTTTGGACAGCATACTTGGGAGTACCGATTCGAGCAGGGCAATTGCTAGCATTATTACATTGATCCGAAGGGAATTCCAAAACCCCGCAACAGGCAGGGAGGGCGAGAAAGTGGGAGTGGCGGATCTGCTGAGTGGAATCACCGGACTGGCATTGTTGCAGAGCTGGTGTATAAAGTCGACAGACTTAGAGTGTCGGGAAGGAAGACAAGAAGATGTCGTATGGGATGTTGTAATTTTGGACAACGGAAGGAGAGCCGACGTTGTTGGAAATGTTGACAGAAACAACAATGGACATACAAAAGCACGGCCGGAGTCAATGTCATTTATGAGTACGACCGGCGGGGAAATGCTGGAGACAATTGAAAGGGATGGAAGCAGTACAGATGACTCGGAAGAAGACTTGCCTGAAATCCATCTTCGACAGAGGATAATGAGGTCTCTACCGACAAATGCATCGGTATCGATCACCACCTCGACTTCTGTTACGAAGACTATCACAGTCGAAATTACAGGTGCCCAGCCTCCAAACCTCTCTCCTCCACCTCCTGGTGTCGAAATTATTGAGGAGGATGCAAATAATGCAAAAGACGATGCCTTTGGAGGAACAATGATTAAAAGTGGACAAGTACCCCCAAGTTACCGGGTGGTATATCAAATAAAGCGAGATGCTCTTCGTACAACTGATTTCACCCCCCAAGGTTCCTTGGAAGAAACTCAACGCGATGTAGGGGATGGCCGGGCTCATCTTGAAGAAATTCCCTCTAACCAGACTATTCAGCCCTTTGAGCTTAGGTCACCTCGAACCCCATCACCTGAAGCAGAACAACCGGCTGTGCCATCTATTGTTTACCCACAAACTCCGCCTTCAGGACCAACATTCCGTCTTTGCACCGATAATGACAACCACGCCTCCCCCACGCCTCCCAGCAGCCTGGCCCCACGAGACATAACAGGGAATTACCTCAACCAAAAACGGCCAAGGAAACCCATGAGCTCAGCCTCCTCCATCAGTGGAACAGAAAACCAACCTCCCAAAAAGGTCATCACTTCGAAGCCCCAACCAACAAGGAAGACTAAGCTAGAAAAAGAAAAACCTCCGCCAAAACCACCAGTAAGAAAGTCCTCATTTCGTAATGCTATCAAAAAGGGACCTTCATCTACCATTTCACACCTGTTGAGCAAGGAAACCTATAATGAACAAACCTCACCACCCAAACCACCACCAAAACCCCAATGGGGTTCCGGACCAAACTCGGCTCCGAAATCATATATCCCGGTTCCTCAGCAAGCCTCCAGTATGTCCCCGCTTCGGGATGCTCCCCGGCCACCACAGCGAGGCAACCCAAACTATTTTACATCTCGGGATTTGGGGTTCAAACAGCCACAGGATCTACCGCCCAGTCCTTCCAGAGCGAGCTATTACTCGGTTCAAGACCAGCGGAGAGGTTCTGTGGTTTCCCAGTCAGAAACATACTCAATCCATTCAGCAGATACACGACCCGGCTCTCCAAGTGCATTTCGGACGCACCTTAGGACCCAGAGTAGCTTGCTAAGGGCAAGATCCGAAAAGAACATCCCCCCTTCTCAAATATCCCATGGTACTCATCAACATCGAAGATCGAAGAGCTATGTGCCAAGTATATATACTCTCAAAACAAACGGCTCTACAACATCGCTTGTATTGGCGTCCACTCCTCAAAATAGCGCATTCGAAGATTACAAGACTTTGGAGACGATGTCCAGAACTGGACATGCTGAGGGCATGTTTCCGCAACACCACATTGTTAGAAACATTACTCGATTTGTACGCTTTGCTTCAGCCTCATATGGTGCAAGCTTCTTAAGGGTCATGGGCATCACTGTCTCCGATGTCGCTTCTAGAAAATCATTCGATTCTGCTCACCATTATGAGCACCATTCTTTCTCAAGCCACACTCAACTTCCCGCCGACACCATTTTACTGTCCTCTTTTGTTGATCCTCAAGGTGGAACAGATTCGTCTGGAAACACCGATACCGGCGTTCCAATGGTACATTTCGTGTCACTCGATCACGATTCAAAGGCTGTTGTTCTGACATGTCGTGGTACGCTTGGGTTCGAAGATGTTCTCACCGACTTGACATGCGAGTACGATGTACTGAATTGGCGAGGTCAAAATTACAGTGTTCACAAAGGAATTCATGCATCTGCACGGCGTCTTCTCAATGGAAGCAGTAGCCGGGTCATGGCAACTATCACTGCAGCTCTTGAAGAATTCCCAGAATATGGTCTCGTGCTCTGCGGGCATTCTCTTGGTGGGGGTGTCTCAGCACTCCTCGCAATCATGATATCAGAACCGAGTTCTGACCCCTCAACAACCGCCTTCGTTACCTCCTCTTCATCTAGCCCACAATTACTTCTGACAGCTCGAAATGAGCATGGCACTGCACCGTCAAACTTTCATCTCCCACCTGGTCGCCCAATCCACGTCTATGCCTATGGTCCGCCGGCGACACTATCTTCTAGCCTCCGTCTTGCAACGCGAGGACTCATCACTACTATCGTCAATGGCCAAGACACGGTTCCCTACCTTTCTCTCGGCGTACTCCATGATTTGCAGGCTGTTGCTCTCGCTTTCAAAACTGATGATTCTGGCGCAAAAGGGGAATTCCGAGCTCGCGTTTGGACTGAGATCACCAACAGCATCAGAGGAAAATGGTATGCTGGGAGCGGCGGAGAAACAGGTGCCTTCAGTTCAGGCGTCGACACAAGTCAAGAGGACCAATGGGCCTACAGCGCCTTAAAAGTCCTTCGCGCCTGTATGCTCTCACCTAAACTCGTACCACCAGGAGAAGTCTTCGTTGTTGAGAGTTGCCCTGTTTTGAAACGCGATGCATTTGTTGAGCGAAGTGCTGGCGAGCATCCACAAGGAACGATGGGCAGTGGGCTTGGAAGGCCAGCTACTAGGGCGGTGTTGAAGTATATAAGGGATGTTGACAAGAGGTTTGGGGAGGTAAGGTTTGGAGGGAGTATGTTACTTGATCATAGCCCTGCGAGGTATGAAGCTAGTTTGGGGGCTTTGGGGAGGGGTGTTTTGGGATAGATTTGTAGAATTCATTGTGTATGGTTTGGGGGGTGCTTTGGAGTATGGTTAAAGGAGGAATAGTGACAGGAGACAGGAGTTTGATGTCACATTATAGGAATTGATTACATTAGAATTGAAAAAAAGTTTCATTTCCTCCCTTTTGTGAACTAACTAGAATAGTTGTGGGATAGGATATATGTGTATCAAAATCAATTTTTCCCTCTGCTGTCTTCAAGGAACGTTGGTTAGCTAATTCCTTTCTTCTAAAAGAATAGCATAATTATAAGAAGTGAACGAAGTAGCGCTACTAGGTTATATTCTAGTTATTACTAATAAAGCTTTAATTCTTATAACTTCTTATAAGCAAATGAAATACGTAGGCTTTTGAAAGAATAATACTCTTAAGCTAATTATCTAATAAACTAGCTTTTCTTTATTCTTAACTCTAAAATAACTAAAAGAATAAGTTAAAAACTGATAAAGTAAGCTTAGGAATTAAGATAAGATAGAAGAGTAAAGTTTCTTCAGAATAAAGTTTTTACTTATAAGTTTTATTATTATAGTATATAAGATAGTCGTCGTCGTTCTTCTTTTAGTAAAAATATATATATTTCATATTCTTTATAAAACTATATAGACGTACTTATAAACATAAGTTATTAGCTTATTAGAGTATTAGTTTTAATATTACGATTATTATTCTACTTCTTTTAAAGAATATAAGAATTATTCTTTTAATATATACTTTGTAAAAGGACTTCTAAATTCTACTTATCAAAAAAAGAAGACTAGTTATCGAATCTTGATTTTAATATCTCTTTATTCTATCTCTTCTAAATAATACTTTCTATATTTCCTTTTTTTTAAAAAATACTTACTATAGTTAAAAAAGAGGTTTCTAGTTCTAAGAAGTTAGAATAGTTAGATAGAATAGTCTATTTTAATCTCTTCTTTTTTTCTAATTCTATAAAAGAAGGAAATATAAATAAGTAAAAACTATAAAGAAAGTAAAATTTCTTTTTATAAAGTAAATTAGATAAACGAAGTTTACTCTCTCTCTTTACTACCTCTCTTAACTTTAACTTACTATCTCTTACTATCTCGTACTATCTCTTACTATTTCGTACTTATTATCTTATACTTATCTTAAGTAATAGGGAGAGGAAAATATTATTATACCTAGAACTCCGTACTTGGTAATTCTATTCTAAACTGAAGTACGAGAATTAGAACACGTATATCAAATGCAAAATAAAGTTATCCGTACTAGTAGAACCTCACCTAACCATTCTTGCCAACCATGAGGGGGGGTAAGCATGATATGACGTAACCTCAAAACCCAGACTCTCATTTTCCTAACGCGAAAAATAAAAGAAAAGAAAAAGAAAAGATAAAATTTAAATACATTCTCTCTTCCTCCCAACCCTAAACAATTCAACTATCAACGAGGTAAAACCCACACACATCCCTTCTATAAGGCTGAACCAACCCGAACCCCCCCCCCCAATTAGCATAAGGCTGTCTGTCACCCTCACCCTCACCCGCTACCTATAAATAAACCCAAACCCGAGAGGAAGCTGCAAACCCGAGTGGAGAGAAGATTTCTTCTTCTTCTTCCCTTTTTTTTTTTGTTGCATGTAGCAGGTGTGTTCATCGGCGATCGAGAAGCCCATCTCTCACTCCTCCAACGCACCGGTGCGATCGATCGCGCGCATTTCTCGATGCCAAGAGCGTGCTGCTGCTTACTATTTTTATCCCTTTTACGCGAGTACGCGAATACCCGACGCGAGTGGGATGGATTTATTACTTGTGGTAAGACAGGGTGATACATCGTGAAGCATCGTGATTGGTTTGATTTCGTTTGATTTCGTTTGATAGGTGGGTGGTGAGTGGGTGGTTATTTCGGGGGTCTGATTTTTATTCTATTTTTGGGTTAGATAAATTGAGGAGGGTGGTGTTTTGTTTGTAGATTGTTTGTAGGGGAAACGCTATTCTATAACCAACGCTAGCATAGGTACTATGCTAGCGTATAAAATTAGCGATATTTCAACATATTCACTCTTACTAGAAAACAATCGCTACTACCTTCCTAAAAAGGACTAGTCCTACCTAAAAAAGTGAATTTATACTAAGAGGCTATAAACACGTAAAATCGGTTAAAAAGAGTAAACAAAGCTCGTAATAATAATAACAAATCAATAAACTACGTATAATCGAATAGAGCGCTTAAAAAGTTAATTCAAAGCTTAAAAAGCTTAAATCCAAGGACTTTTCTCAATCGTATACTAATTACCTAATTAGGCTAGCACTTTCTCTTTACGCCGCTCTTTCCTAGTATACTCTTCTACTACTTTTCGTAAAAGGTTATACTAAAGTCTCTAGTAATCTACTTATTAACTTCTATCTATACCTCTACCTTTTCTAGTATCTAATTTAACTACGTTCTAACAACTAACGTACTATAATATATAAGAGTATTATTAAGAGTAGTAGTAAAATTAAAAGCGTTAATTTAAAAGGTTATATTAATATTAAAACCTAACTAATTAAAGCTATCGCTACCTCTCTTAGTAGTAGTAAGAGTATATACTTACTAGTTTCTATATATAGTAAGTATACTAAATTCTATAGTAATCTCTTATTACTTTTCTATAATCTAATCCTCTAGCTTCTTATGCTTAATTATATCTTAAAACTTCTTAAACTTACTAATACTTTTTAATAGTAAAAGCCTAGTCTATACCTCTAATATCTCTCTCTTTTAGTAAAAGTCTTTAATTATATACTCTCTATTCTTAATTTAAAAGACTACTTCCTCTACCTTCTATTAACTATTTTAGTATATATATATTTAAGAGTTTTTAGACGTAATATACTCTTTAAGAGGATTAATAGAGTAAGCGTAGTAAGAACGTTAGAATATTATATATCTTATTATATCTTAGAAGACGCTTAAATACTTATACTAATTAAGATTCTAATTAAGATATTAGTATTAGAGAGATTAAGTAATCCTAAGCTTAGAGAAAAGAATAAATTATTTAAGTATATATTAATATAGTAACTCCTATATATAAAAGCTTTTATAATTATATTTACTATTAGCTTTAAGAGTATAGCTCTTATATACTAATTATTAACCTTTTATAAGTAATCTCTTAAAGGCTTTATAATACGCCTCTTCTACGTCTATAAAATTACTTATTAAGATATTCTAGGCTAATCTTAGGAATAGCTTTAGCTAAGAATATTAATCTATAAACACGTTCTCCTTATTATCGAGGTTATAGGTAGCCTTTTCGTTCTTTAAAGCTTAATTATTAGCACTATCTTCGACTATTTATACTATAAAAGTAAGAGTATATCTAGAGTCTTAGTTTTTATAAAGATAGAGTAATCTTTTAAGCTTATAATACTATTCTTCGTTTAGGCTAGTAGTTAGAATTTATAAGAGAATTAGGTCTTTCTAACAAGCGTAATTAGCTTACTTCTTACTATTATCTTTTTATATCTTTTATATATACTCTCTTATATTTTAAAACTTAGTTTTACTCTTTTTAATCTTAAGGCTATCTAAGATCTTATTAAGAGCGGCTTATATTAATTCGTTATATCTAGCTCTTATATAGTAATAGAATAGTACGCTTTTAAGGTAGTTAGTAGCTTTTATAAGACAATCTTGTCTATAGTTTTTAAGGTTTTGATCTATTATTTAGCTAGAGTACTATATATAGAAGAAGTGCTTAATAGTGTTATAGAAAGAGAATTAATCGCTGTCTTTAATAAATACGTTCTTAATTATAAGTTACTTAATAGCGGAGTCGTCAAAGAGAGTATATTTAATATACTATTACGTATTAAGCTTCTCTTTTATCTAGGTTATAAGCTATTAAAAGTAAGCTTTAATAATTTCGCTATCTTTATTAGATATAAGAAAGAAAGTAGATAGTAAGTATATGCTCTTAGGTAAGTAATATACTAATAAGAAGAGCTTCTACTTAAGGTAATTAGTTTTATAAATAGAATCAATTAGTATAAGATATCTATCCTTTACTAGAAGTTTAAGCCTTCTCTCTTTTACTTATATAAATCTCTAAACTTTATACTCTTTACTACTTTTTAGCTTACCTTTCTTAAAGCTCTTTCCTCGTTTATTAATAATAATAGAGTTATAAAAGTAGAGTCCTTTTCCTTATACTATATACTTCTTTAATTATTCTACTACTCTCTCTATCTTAATAAGAAAGCTATCTTATTTATTAGAGAATTTAAAAGGCTCTATTAATTCTACTACTTTATAAAAGGGATTATTAATTCTACTACTAACTTTCTTAGTAGTAGTATTAAGTAATTATTTCTAATTATATATATTCTTAAGTATAAGATATCTACTACTAGCGTCTTCGAGTTATAGTTAAGATAATACTCCTTTAAGAGTAGCTATAATATTAAGAGGTTAATAGCTCTTCGTAAGTTATTCCTCTACTATATAGCGTATTATAAGATTCTATACCTTTTTATTATAAGCTTAAAGTATATAGTTATAATCTTTAGTAATAGATGTCTATATAATTTATATTTAATTCAATAGTATATAACATATTATTCTAATACTATAATTATATATAAGAGAGGAATTCTAAGAGGTATTAATTACTTTATTCTTTACTATACTATTATTTAGTTTATATCTAAATATATAATTATATTATAATATCTCTTAATCACTATCTTAATTAAATTAAGAGATATAAATAATACTTTATATATTTAAGAGATATAGCTATATAGAGTTGAATTCCTCTATAAAGAGCTAAATAGCCTCGTCGTACTTAAATAGCCTTTAACGTATTTAAAGGATATTAGTAGGATTATTAAAAGCTTATACTTTTAAAAAAGGAGGTTAAAGGGTTTAAGGTCTTTTATATACTTATAGATTAGGTAAAGTAGTCTCTATATTAAGATAGTAAAAGGTTAAAGGATTAAAGTATTAGTATTAGATCGAGGGCCTATTTATATAGGTATATCTAGCTACTAATTTTTAAGCGATCTGCTATTTATGTTAAAGAGGTAAAAAGGCTCGAATTTATTTACTTTTATATATAGAAGACGTTTACTTCTAATAGGTAGATATAGAAGCGTGTCTCTTCTACTAGAGGGTCTAGAGAGCTAGCTTCCTAGGAAAAAGATAAGTACTTATATATATTACTATTAGAATATGTTTAGAAGTTAAGTAATACTCTAAGAAGGTAAAACTAAGGTTATTCCTACTTTTTAGAGATATTAATATTTTTATTAGTTTTATTAGTTTAACTAGTTAAGTATATATTTAAGTGTTTTATAAGTATTAGACACTTTTAAGTAATAATTTAAGTTATATTTATAGTTTCTAAAGTATTAGTATTTAGAAATATAATAATATATATATATAATATAAAAGGATTTTAAAACGCTTTTAATAGAGTAAATAGGAGGATGAGGGGGCGAATTACGTAGTAGCGCTCTTAGCATACCAGGGGCTACTAGAGTAAATAAGAGGATAAGAGGGTAAATCACGTAGTAGCGTGCTTAGCAGGCCAGGGACCCCTGCTAGCGTTGGCTACAGAATAGCATAACCCGTTTATAGATACTTAGTAGGAGATGTAAGGAAGGGGAAGAGTGAGCTGGCGATTATCTAGGTCTAGATATCTAGAGAAAACAATCGACGCTTTCCCTTCCACCTTCTTTACTTCTCCCCGAGCGAGTTGGGAGAGGATGTAGAGGATCTCATTTTTTATTTTCCCTTCTCAAACAAGAGTCCTCGCTATTACATATTCCCCCATACACGCAAATAATATTTATCGAATGATATTTATTCTAGATGGTTTACCGTTTAGGGCAAGCAAGATAGTTCCACAGAGTAACGTCGAGTGGCGTGGAGTAGCTTACAAATGGCAAATATTCATTCATTAGATAAAGGCTCCTTGTAAGTTTTTTCTTTCTTATTTCATGTACTTATTTTTTGTGCTTGTTTTTCATAAGATCTAAGGAAAACGAGAATTATTCAACAGGGTAGCGAAGACTTCTTACAAATGGCAAATATCCATTAGTTGAAATCTTCTGCTAAATCTTCTCGTCTCATTTCATTGTGCTGAACTTTTAGTAAAAATATCTTTGATTGGGTGTACGACGAACAACGGGCAGGGCTCTTACAAAAGGAGCCTCCGTTGAAGGGCCACTCATTGCTGGCCACTCATTGCTGATTCTCAAAGCGAGTCGCCTCTTTTATGTCTTTTGCAAAAAAAGCACCCCCAAACGCCAATAAATGCAAATCAACGAACTCCACCCTATTCTAAACTCCCTCGCTCCCCAAGGAAAAGCATCATGCACTGTCATTATTTCATAACGGCAACCAGCACCCCCTTCGCACTAGCAGCAGTCAAAGCAACCTGCGCAACCCACTCCGACCCATCCCTATCCTCGAACCTCCCAAACTCCTGCACCAGACGAACAATAGTATAACTCGCCTCCGTGAGCGCAAATTGCTGGCCTACGCATATCCTAGGTCCACCATTGAATGGCAGATATCCCCATGAGGGTCGTAGTCCTTCTGCTGAATCCCATCTCTCGGGACGAAATTCCGCGGCGTCAGGACCGTAGATGTCGACTCGGCGATGGAGAGAGTAGACTGAATATGCGACGATTCCGCCTTTGGGGATGAAGAGGGGGGATTGGCCGTTTGTGCCGCCGCCGCGGGGGAGGATGGTGTCTTTGAGGGCATAGCGGGCGTTGGCTGGGACGACGGGGTAAAGACGAAGGGCTGGGAATAGTTAATTTTATTGTAGAATCATGGAAAAGGTGCGCGACTTACATTCGTTGAGAACGTATTTGAGGTACTTGAGATTACGAAGAGCTTCGTAATCAGGTTTCTTCCCATTCAACGTATCAATCTCGGCCTTGAGTTTCCTCCAAATACCAGGACGTCGGACGAGGGCGTGAAAGGTATTAGACAGTAGGCTGGCTGTTGTATCTCGTCCAGCGAGAAGAATGTTGAGTAATTCATCTCTTAGTCGTTTCGGGTCTCTGGTGGAGTTTATCAACTCGTTCAAGAAGACATATCTTTCCTTTTCCTTGCCGAGTGGCTTCTCGGCGTCGTTAGGTATGGCATTTCGTAATGCTTCATTTACAATTCTATCGACGAATCCATGTACCTCTTTGCATGCTTCGTCAAAGTTTTTGTCGCGGTAAAGAAAGGCTAGTTTTCCCATCCGAATTCGCATGCCTAGTCGGCTTTGAGCAAGGTCGAACGATGTTCCGAACCTCTCTTGCTCTGAACCTGGAGGAGCGTCAAAAGAACCCACTGACTGCCCGAATAAAAATTCGGTTGCGGAGTCCAAGGTGAGTTGGAAAAAGAGGGGTTGAAGATCGAAAGTGGTGCCGTTTCGAGGGATTTTAGAGATCAACTTTTGGACGTGAGTCTCGAATGTGTCGAGGTTAGCAATTTGAGATCTGGTAAAGTTTGGTCTGACAAGAGCCTGTGTTATGTTAATATTTGTCCAACATAACGATTCCTTTGCTATTTCCATTACCCTTGAGTGTTCCCATTCGGAACCATCTAGCGTCATTATTAGCATGGCTACTGCCAATAGAGGACAAAGGTAATACCAGTTGTGAAAATTCCCTTTCCAAGCAGAGGTCTACACGCCTCTTGACGACCTCCCAATCCGAAGTCTTTGAAGCTCGTGGCTAGAATCGCCTTGATATTTTCCGTCTCTATCGTGTTGTAGAAACGGCCTCCCATCAAGTTGACAGACCAGGTAAGTCCATATTTTTGATATCTTGAAAAGGCCAAGCTGAGAACTTGATTGTTCTTGAAAGCATCCACTTGAATTCGAAAAATATCGTACCCAAGCAGGGGGTCGTGTTGAGGTATGCGGGACTCAGTTTGACAACCGTATTTCCGCTTCAAGAGCGCCACCTGTATGTATCTGAAGGCTTGTCTGATTGCGACAAGCAACGTCAGGAAAATGACGACGGTCAACAGATTGTACGCCATTCGACCTGCAAGTCTGAGAAAAGAGATGGAAAAGAGGTGAAAAAGAACAAGAAGAGAGCCAGAACGAAGGACAAGAGAGAAAGTGCGAATATCGGAGTTCATCAAGTCATGAGGCTGAGGGCCGTTAAGCTGAGTCTATTGCTCAAGTATAAGCTCCTCGCCGTATTGTAAGACCATTCAAGAGAGTGAAAAGGCAAAGGAATGGACAATTCGCGAGGGAAGGATGATCCTCTTCCTGGTTCGTGTGAATCCACGTGGACCTGCTCGCCTGGAGCTGGGTTCTTTTCGCGGTTCTGCTGCTTGATTTGATCTCGCCCGCGAGGAGCAACTGCGACTGGCGCAAGATTTGAGGAGGAAGTTGTGAAATCTGCTCAACAATTGGGTAGCTTACGAGCGGGGCCGGAATATTGTTTACGCGAGCGAAGTAAGCAGCCTCCTTTTCAGGGTTCTTGCTTCGTACTCGTGAATAATAAAAGCGGCAGTAAATAGCTCTTGTTGTTTTGGAAATTGTAGAACAACTGGAAGTATTAAACTCGATTTCCGGGCAATTGAAATTGGGTGAATGTGTTGACTTGTTCCACGTTGTTGGATAACAACGAGATAGGCAGATACGATGAGTGAAGTACTTGCTGCCGCTTTTGACCTGGCCCTCTTGGCACTCGTGCCTTGAATTGCAATACAAGACTTTGATCTGAATATTCATATAACAGGGAGTTTGGAACAGGGGACGATGCGGCTCTTATTCACGATTGTCATTTCATACTCGGGATGGACCGGCGACCCTTCGTCCTATATATTCTCGTGGACCGTGGCAAATGCACATTCGCGATATGGAAAAGTTTCAGATGCCCATGAATCATTACGGAGCTTCACGGCCAATTTTTCCATCGTAATCCACTCTTTGAGGGTTTTTCGGTCTTTCTTGTTTGGGATGTTGGAGCTTCCGATGGAGCTTCTTGATCGTCGCCTCACAACTTCACAAGCTTTTCAGAGGTCCACCTGTTTGTCTACAACGTATGCACACTGCACACTGCACACTGCACACTGCACAGTTATAATTTATCAAACCGTAAAGCCTCAGATCCAGACTTTCAAACTCTACTTATGTAGGTACCCACTGGTTGACCGCTTCATGTCATGCATGCCTGCCCGAGTTAGCCCACAGAAATGGTTCTAGAAAGGTGATGGCCAAGGAGTCCAACAGCCACTTGTAAGATTACAGCCGATTTGCTTGTTCTGATCTTGATAACGTTCGAGGAAGCGAGAAGTTGTAGGCCCGATAACTGATACAAGCAATGAGTCCAACCTTCTGTTGTTGAAACAGAATATCAACAATTGCACGTGTTGGAATGGCTGGAACCTGAGTTGTAGCGTCAATTAATCGACTTTCTACCTATGTTAGTCGGCTCTTTCTTCTCCAGTTGTCGGGTCGGGTAAGCCATGGCTAGAAACGCCAAATAAAGATGGTGGCGCCATGCCCTGGTCTGGGCTGTTTCTTATCGAAGGTTTTTCTCATCTGATAAGAAATGACGCAAGATATTAATATCAAAATCAAAAGCAAAATCAAAATTGATGTTTTGGCGACCGGCGTATTCTCGGATCATCTTTCTTCACTCCCGTCACCGGCCGGAAGATTTCTCGCTTTTCCTTCCAAGCTCTCTTGCGGCCGCAAATTCTAATTCTCTCAAGGGCAAGCCAGAGTCTATGATTGAATCAGTATTTCGATTACCGGTCATCGCACCCATTTCCATTTTTATTTTTAATTTTAATTTTAATTTTAATTTTATTTTTATTTTTATTTTTATTTTTATTTTTATAGCGATCGGCGGCATTGAGTCTTTCATATGCTCATATGCAGGGGAGTGATTGGCACCAGGATCAGGGTCTCAGGAGGAGCCTTGTAGCGCCACAGCCCAGGTCATTATGGTTGCCACCAGAACCAGATCTTTGCACCTGGCCCTCCGATTAAGGGACACAGGTCCTGAGGCAGCCCAGGTATGGTATTCCGCAGGCACACCTTGAGCACTTTCTTAAAATCACCTGTGAAGCAGAGTGTGGGATGATAGGTAAAACACTCCCATCGCTCTCTCTTCCGCCCTCATCATTCAATAATGGCAAGCCATACGCTTCATACGCATGGAGGGTGCAGTCTTTCCATCCTCCAGTTAGGCCCGAATAAGCCGGTGATCTGATATCACCTGATATCACTCCAAGGAATCGGGAAACCAGAGGACAGAGGACAGAGGACAGAGGACAACAAAGAGGCTATAGGTAGGTAGGTATTGTAGCAGGAGAACGTTGCCTCTCTCCCACCGGCGAAGCGAAAGCAATCGCCCTGACTCTTTGGACGGAAACCCCCACTACCCATATTATATCCACTATTCAACGTGCCCACAGCAACTCGCTCTAAGGTTCCAGGTTGCGCCCACCAAGGCTGCATTGGCTTGATACTTACTTATCAAAGGAAACTTTACTTGTCAAGGTTTCATCCAGAAAGTGGATTGGATCGCTTTGCCGGTGACTATTGTCTGTTGTCTGTTGTCTGCTTGAGACAGACTCTGATCTGTGCAGGGCAGTAGCAGATAAACCCTACCTTACCTACCTACGCTGCTCTCTGCTCCACGAGCACCATACGAGTACAGGAGGCAGGAACGCATGTGAAGGAAACTTCTTTCAAGCAACAGGACGGAATCGGTCTTTAACCCTTCTTGACTCGCCCCCTCTTCCCTCTTGTCCCGAGCAACTTTCTCCCATTCACACTTCTGCATCGTTGCCAGTCATCCATATCCTTCTCTATCGCTTCCATTATTTTGCTTGATACCACCAGATTTTGTGCATGCAATAGTCTCGCAGAATGCCTAGCTTCAACCCGTTTGGAGGCGTTACGGGTAGAACCAGTGCGACTCTATTCGAAATTCGGTATGCCATGCCGTCGCAATGCGGTGTAACAAATAGCTAATCCTGGGCAGCCTCGACGATGACATTCTGGTACTTCGTGGGGCCGAGGATGAGGCTGCTAGTCAAATTCTCAAGGGGACAGTGGTTTTGTGCCTTCCAGCCGCTCTGAAAGTCGAAGATGTGCATCTGCGAATGACGGGACAATTGAGAGTTGGGTGAGTTTGGGTGGGGAGGAAAAACCCATTTTCACTGCTGACTTCCTCACTTCAGATGGAACGACCAGCGAGTTACCCCGAGCGGCGTATCAAATAACCGAGTCGATGAGAAGAAAGAGATATTCAATCACCTATGGGCACCATTCTATGGCGGTGGAGGTCCTGGATCATCGTCGCGGGGCGGAGTGCTACCAGCGGGAAACTACGAATGGCCCTTTGAGCTGGTCATACCGGGCACCATGTCGGAAAGCGTAGAAGGAATGTCCGATACCCACATCATATACAGGCTGAAGGCGACGGTTGCCAGAGGAAAATTGGCATACGACTTGCATACCTACAAGCCTGTACGGATCGTCCGAACTTTGGATCCATCCGCCTTGGAATTGGCTCATGCCATGACCGTGGAAAACATCTGGCCAAACAAGGTGGAGTATTCGCTCGTCGTCCCTCAAAAGGCCGTTGTTTTCGGAACTTTTATCGATGTTGAGATGACCTTCACTTTATTGTTGAAGGGACTCAAAATTGGCAACATAAGATGTGAACTTGTCGAAACTCAGGAATTCACCATACCAGGCCAAAGCCCATATTCGGAAAAATATTGGAAGCACGTAAGGAGTATTGATAGCTGGAATTTCGAGGTGGACGAAGAGCGGCACTACCACGACATGCTGAGCGAAGAGGGACAAGATGGTTATAAGCTGAAAGAGGTCTTGCCATTGCCCAAGAAATTGAGCCGATGTTTACAGGATGTAGAAATACATGGGATTAAAATACGGCACAAGGTGAAGTTCAATATCGCCCTGAAAAACCCCGATGGACATGTTTCCGAAGTGAGTTCTGTCGGTGCCCTTGGGCACTTGGACACCTTGGATGAGGGAATGCAAATGCTAATTTGACTAGCTTCGCGCAAGTCTACCAGTAACCATCTTCATTTCACCCATAGCGCCCATCAACTGCGATGGTGTTATCGTGGAAACCGCAGCGACCCCAATCCCAAATTCCAATGCTGTACGACAACATGCGCCACCACTTTACGGCGACCACATTATGGACCAGTTGTACGCTGATGTGGACACATCAGGTTTCATGACACCAGCTCCTCAATCCGGAATGAATACGCCGTTCTACGCCCAATCAAGAGCTGGTTCCCATGAGAACCTTGCAGGCTTGAGTGGCCTGACTTCAATAGAAAACAATTCCCACCATCATCCAGCCGGGGCTGTGACACCTGCAGCTTTGTCCTCCAGACTTCAGAATTTGAACATTGGTTCCCGAAGCACCAGTTTTCTACGGAGACATACAGGATCACACTCTGGTGGAACTACCCCTCACACACAACAGTACCACCCCAATAACGACGACGGCGGATATTTTGGAAACCACGGTCACTCTGCTAGCATGCAGAGCATATCCGGTCACCACAGCCGGGATCCAGTCAACAGTGGGCACAGCGCTGGCCAAAGAAGCAATCCATTGAGTCGTCGTAACAGTCACGATGAGAATGGAGCGTCCCGATTGACTAGCGGAAACCAAACACCCGAGCATGTCGATTTTCCAGATTTGACCAAAGTACCATCATATCAGACAGCCGTCAAAACGCCAGTCCGAGGAATGAGTTATAACGAAAACTTGCCAAATTACGAAGCAGTCATTTCACAACCACCTAGCCCCAATCGGCGATTCAGTACTATGGCTGGGAGCAGTTTGGTCACCCCTGGCTCCGCACCCGCAACCTCTGTAGAGAATATCCCGCGTACTACACCAAACGATCATGCAAATCCTTCCACCACTACCGCTATAACGAGGAATCCTTGGTCCTCGATGGGATTCACACCTATACATCCGCCCGCATCTGCCGTTACGGCCACCGGTGACGCAGATGAGAGAAGACGATCGAGTGCTTTACAAAATAGAGATAGGCATTAGAGATTGAAGCGAGAATAGAGCGCTTCGGATTTTTGATTTTTTTTGCTTGCTGCGAGAAAGGCGTTTAGAGTAGCATGGGATTAGAAGTATAGATAGCATAGCATTACGGCGTTTCTTCTAAGTTGGCAACCAGGAGGATGAAATGGATTCATGAATTAAATAGAATCATGGTTTGGGGAGTGTTTTGTTTTTTAGGGTAGAAGGATGGGATGGGATGGGATGGGAGTAATACAGCGGATAGATCACCTCTCTTGAATATAAATAAATATGAACTTTGTAGACCTAGAAAGTCTTGGCTTGTGAGAGGAACTTTATTCTACTCTATTTTACACTCTCTAATAATTTCTAATAAGTCGTCTTACGTTGGAATACTTGGAGTTGGCAGGTCTTGTAGCTATCCCTGTAGATAGCTTCGAAATCACGATGCACGTGCCGTCCAAACTTCCCCCAAACCACAATATATTTCCCGACTCAATATATCCTCATCAACACCACACCCACCACAATGAAACGCATAACCCAATCACCTCTAGCAGAAGCCGTAAAGGCTCTGCGGAGCCATTCCCAACCTCAAAGAACCACTCTCTTCTCTCAACGCTGCCTCCACACCTCTCCTCCGAAATCCGCAACGATAGCAAACATCACAGCATCCGGTCCACCACCAACTGCCCCAGTTCCCAGTGCAGACCATGTGGACTCCCGGGTAGCCCGTCGAAGAAAGCAAGCGGATTTGTTGAAGAGGGGACAGGATATGAGAGCTGTGGCGGGAGGAAAGGGAGGTGGGACTGCGAAGACGAAGAGGTTTTGGAAACATGTTCATGTTAAGCATGCTGATGGTACATTTCACCCCCGCCCCCGATATAATAAGAGGAATTGGAGTGATGGGAATATTATGGGATGGAAGCTAACACAAGAAATAGAAGGTCTCCAAGTCCACCTAGATACCCGTCCCCTCCGTCGCCCCTCCAAACAACTCCTCCTCATCCCCCACCACAAACCCCATCTCGCCTCCGCCATAGCATTAGAATGGGACCTCCTCGTCTCCGCCCAACAAGCTATGCGTCAACATCTCATCCCGCTCACCTCCCTCCTATCCCGCGCCCTCGATATCGCAGACGAAGATGCAGCGGGAGGCGGGGAGATCAGAGAAAATATCGTCAAGACTGTGATGCGATATCTAGATACCGATTCTCTATTGTGTTGGGCACCAGAACCACCTGCTGATCCGCCAGGATATGAAACACATGTTGATCGAGTAGAGAGCCTGAGGAGTATCCAGAGGAGAACCGCGGAACCTATAATCGCGTTCTTGACGGAGAAGGTGTGGCCTGGGATTGAGATTTTACCGGTGCTGGATGCGGATAGTATTGTTCCTCGTGCGCAACCGCAGATGACGAAGGATGTTATCAAAGGGTGGGTGAGCGGCCTTCCAGCTTTTGAACTTGCAGGCTTGGAACGCGGGGTTTTGGCGGGTAAGGGGTTATTGGGTGCGGTCAGGCTGTTGGTTGAGTGGAGTACGGAACTGGGACA
The DNA here is from genome assembly GCA_001414345.1 of Hymenoscyphus infarciens. Classification (NCBI taxonomy): domain Eukaryota; kingdom Fungi; phylum Ascomycota; class Leotiomycetes; order Helotiales; family Helotiaceae; genus Hymenoscyphus; species Hymenoscyphus infarciens. The sequence goes on from LLCB01000425.1 coordinate 26,330, forward strand.
TCTTAGGGGGGAGGGGGAGAGGAAATTTGGGGTTGAGGAGGCAGCGAGGGCGGCGAGTACGGAGGTTGATTGGCAGACGGGGATGTGGGGGGAGGTGGAGGATACTCATGATGTTGAAAAGGAGGATGTTAGGAGGCAGATGGGGAGTGTGATATTGCTTGTTTCGGGGGAGAAGGTGTAAATTTGGAGGTGTAGGTTGTAAAATACTGTATGAGAGCTTTGTATATTTTGGTTTGAACTGCTTGCCTCTAAGCGGAAGGGCGGGATGGCAAATTGATCTCAAACGGAAGGGTGGAAAGTTGGGTATGTGATTGAGATTCGAGAGCTTCCATGTCTAGCGGTGTGTTCTGATACTCCGTCGAGACTGGTTATCTTGGATGAAGCCATTGAAATCTCACCCAAGTGAGCATATCACTCGACGTTGGGGGAAGGTGTTTCAATTGGTGATCATTCGGGGCTGCTACCACGGAGAAGGGGGAAGTGAGAGGTTGTGAGAAAAAGGCTGCTATAAAATAATTTTAAAAAAGGTACAGTACTTATTTGACAAAAGTGAGTAAATCTAATACTCAATTTTACCACAAGCGAGTAAATCCAATGCTTACTTTTCCTATTGACGCGAGATACTCAGATAGCTTGTGTTTTGAATGACTTACTGCGTTACTCGTTAGCAGAAAGGTCACAAGATAGTACCCAGAACGTCCATGAAAGCTCACAGACTCTCTTAAACTTGAACAATCTACTATACACATCGACGTTTTTTTCTGTTTCTTTTCGTAGCGATGAAAGTTAGCGAGGCTTTTTTTCATATCGTTCTTGCTTACATTTTCCTTTGTCTATCTTGGCAACTTGCAAGACAAGAAGACTCGTACCGTCTCGGTGTTTCGAGGAATATTTTGAGTCTAGACAATATATCCCCTCTATCTTTGTCTTTTCGCAATGAGTTGGAACTCGTAGGTTCTTTCTTCTGCTAGGCGTAGTTCTAAACCCATGTGAGCCCTTACGGGAATCGTCTTATACTAAGTCGTAAGAAACAGAGGCGTCTAAAGCAGAGAACCATGGTCTCGACTTGGTTCAAAAATAATAATCACTCTAGGAGAGTTATATAACCTAACCCCCTCTCTCCATCTTCCCATCTTCATACTTAGCTAACGACTCACTCTAAAATAGATCCTAAACTTATCCTCTGCGCATACCGCGTACAATACCTCTTCAAAACACCACTCTACGCCGACGTCGATATCTCGAGCCAGATACTAAGCTGTTATATTATACATTTGTATCCTAAGGCTTCGAGTCGTGAGGAAAATCCTGCGCCTGATACGGCGGAGGAGCTTGTAAGAGATCTGAAGACTTTGTCGGATGGGTTTATTGAGGAACTCCAGAGGTTGTGGGTGAGAGAGGAAGCTCGGGCTGAGTGGGACATGGAAATTCTTACGTGGGATGAGACGGAGGGTTTAGAGGGGTGCTTAAGAGGACTTGAGATTGAGTATTCGGGGAGTGGGTTGGGAAAACAGAGCGAGGCATCTGTTAAGCGAGTGGAGAATTCAGACTGTATCGATATCACGGAAACCCCGGACGAGATAGATGGAGATACCTTATACAAAAACAGACAAGAAGCGAGAAGCCAACCCAAGCTATCCACCCTCTTCGGCAACTCACAGAACAACTAAACATGAGCAGACCGGCATTATGATTAGAAAGGATTCGTCGGATGAGCTGGATCTGAGCCCTCATAATCCCGAAGAGCCCACAACTGATTCGACGAGAAACATCAAGCTGCCCATTAAGCGAGGAACTAGTCTCGGTCATCCGTCCCCTGGAGTATTTGAAACCACATCTGACTTCGCAGATGTTTATGGCGATCCTAGGTAGTATTTGTATGGAGAGGAAGTAAGTGGGCCGATGACAATATTATAGATCTCCTAGGTCCCGGTCGCGAGCGAACCTATGAACTACCAGCATATCCAGTTCCTACTCTATTCCGTGTTCCCCTACAATGTTATACTAGACAAGGTAAAGAGACGCTACCTACTTTCGTATCTAGATTTGCCAAGTCCTTATAGAAATCTATACTAAGACTTAGAGGAGGGGGACGAGCAGTGTAGTCGATAGTATTTACAATATTATACTACTACGATATATTATTAGAAACCTACTTTAATATATACTATTTATACTATTTAAACACTACGATATCTAATAATATTATCCTTTATATTATTAGTATTTTAAATGATATTATAATACTATTATAGTATTACTAAGTCTAAATCTTTAAGCTTTTTACTTTAGATTTTAACTCTACTTCTTTTTAGCTTTATCTTTTAAAACTATATAATATAACGTATAATATAGAAAATATATTATTAAATAGCTAGAATTATAGAGCTATTTAAATTAAGTATTTTAAAAAAAGAATTATATAAATAGCTCTTAAACTAATCTAAGTAATATAAAGTAATAAATATAGCTTATATAAGATAGATTTCTAGATATATTTCTATTAATACTAAGTACTAATTTCATAATAATAACGTTAGATTAAAAGCTATAATATAATAGATTAATATATTAAATTTATTAAATTTTACTCTTTAATTATATATAAAGATTAACTAAATTAATATTTATAAAAATTTAGATTTTATACTACTCTAGCTAAAATTTATATACCTTTCTATAAAACGGTTTTATTTATATAAATAAGGTCTTATATACTTAATTTTTATTCGATTAATACGTATATAGGCTTAAAAGAAAGCTCTAAATTAAAGCTTTCTAATAATATAATTAAAACTTAATTCTATAATATAGAGAATTTTTAATCGTACTCTAAAGATAATAGACTTTAGATATTTAATTTAGCTTTATTATACGTTCTAGTATATTATACTATAATTAGCTAAAATATATTTTATTTATTTATAGATTAAAGAGTATTAATTATAATTACTTTAAATATAAAAAAGGTCTTTAAAAGACTCTCTCTTTCTCTCTAAAAAGTCTTCTATCTTTATTCTTTATATTTATCTTAAAGTTACTCTATAATTAATATCTATCTCTTTTTAATACTAGTTACTAAGAAATTATAACTTCTACTACTACTATTAATACTTTAAAGGTTTAATAACTTTAGTTCTTCTAATTACTTCTACGATTTTATCTTTTATTTATTACTTCTATATCTTACTTTTTACTAATTTACTATATTCTCTTAAATATTAAACTCTTTATTAGTATAACTTATAGTTATAAAAGCGATGTAAAAAGAGTTATATTATCGTTCGTATATACCGAGTAAAGCTAGCTACGATGCCTACTTAAGTAGTTCTTAAGTATAACGGCACGAAATATATATAACTACAGAAGAGGTATATAGGAGTGCGTTTAGTAGAATAACGTATGTAAATACTAGGCTCTGATATAGAAGAAAAGGAAAAACTAGCCTTTTCTGACTCTAAGAGAGTAGGCTGCTATATACAAGAGGTTTAGACTATATAAAAGAGTCTGAAACCGACTAACGTTATACGTCGGCTAATACAAAAGCTCGAACCTACGTAACCTTTCTAAAATAGATAATGTAAGATAATAACTACTGAAACCTTATATATAGTAGGTACTCCTAGCTGTCTAGGATGATAGTATAGTATTATATCCCTCTCCTTTGAAAAAGACTTATCCCGAGTCTTCTCTCTCTTATTATTCAAGGCTGAATTAGGATAGTGTAAGTGTTATAACATTTGTTGTATTTGTTAATTTTGTTATAAGCGAGAAGGTAGATTAGAGTCTAAATCGTAGCTGACCTAGGTTCGAAGATGCTTTGTTTATTATAATATTATAAGCGAGACGAGATGTTGAGATGTCGATTTTAGGTCTGAATCGTAACTGTAGATGCTTGTAAAGAGACTTCGTTTCTAATCCTTTAATATTAAAACAAGCATTCGCGTCTACTAAAAGAGTATAGTCTAATCTGACTAGTAGGTTAGAGAAAGTTCAAAGTTCAAAGTTCAAAAGTTCAAAAAGTTCAAAGTAGAGTCAGAGACGAATTTAGAGTAGAGTCGGAAGTTGTTCAGTTATGATTAGTAGTAATAACTTAACTAAGAGCTCACTTCGAGAGCGTACTAATTCGTATCTAAGTCGAATTCGAATAAAAAAGAGTATAGGTTTAAAAACAGTTTAGAATAAAGTTGGAACCGAAAAGTCGATAATATCGTAGATAGTAATAACTTAGCTAAGAGGTTACTATCCTTTCGAGTGCGTACTGATTCGCATCCGATTCGAAGAATTTTAAAATGAAACTTCTAGATCCGGCTAGAAGTGAAAAGAATGTAAGACTCTTATCAGAGTCGGTGAGGTTTCGGCTGGTCAAAAGCGAAGTTGTTGCCGAAGTTGTTGTATTATCCAAAGTTCAGAACAATAATAAGGGTAGTTTCGGCTGGTCAAAGGAGTTTATTGCCGAATATTATCAAAGTTTAAAATTTATTGTCCGAGTATCTAGGGACAAAAAAAAGGGGTAGGGTTTCAGCTGGTTAAATAAACTTAATTCCGAATTTAAAAATGCTATCCGATGTTTAAGACAACAAAAGGAGGAGTTTCAGATAGTCAAAGGCGAAGTTTATTTCCGAAGTTGTCAGAGTTTCGCTGTCCAAAGTTCGGGACAACAAAAAGGGTAGTTTCGGGTACGACATTTATCGGTACTGTCGTAGGAACTATGTTACTCAGGCCTATAGGCCGCCTTGTTCCCTTCAGCAATTCAGGTCTAAATCGAGGTACTTAAGGACTTAATTATCATCTTCCGATTTTAGAAGAAGAGTCGCTATTATATTATAAGGGATTCGGAGCTAAACTAGATAAGGATAGAGGGGTATTCTTTTAAACCGAAGTACTAATTATAAGTAACTTAGCGTTTCAGCATATCTCCTTATCTATAGCTAAAAGATCGTTTACTATTTTAGTAAAGTTATAATTCTAGTATCTCTTAAAAGTAGTAGACACGTTTTAGAGCTAAGGTATAATCTTATCTTATCTTATATATAAAAGAACTCTTCTAACTCTAGTATCTCTCTAAGTATAGCTATACTCGAAAAGTAACTTTTTAAAGTTAGTAAAAGTTTCTTTAATATAATCTTCTAATTCCTAATTCCACTTCTATCTCTTTTAACTTCTATCTCTTTTAACCTTTATACCAGTAGGGACTCGGTCTATAACCGTAGTCTTTTTAAATATTCGTTAATAGAGGTTTAAGAGAAGTTTAGAGTAGAGTTAGATAATATTTAGTTAGGATTAATAGTAATAACTTAGCTAAGAGCTTACTTCTAAGTTTCGTCTTAATAGAAAGCATATTTCAACTAATTCGTATCTAATTCTAGAGTTAGGAAGTAGTAGAAAGGCATTAGAGGTAGAGGCTTATAAGCAAAAGAGGTCTGAATTTAAGCTTTAAAAGTAAAGAAGAGTTTAAACAAAGGTTCGAAAGAGGGTCGGATCAGTAAGGGTTTAGAAGCAGAGTATTTATTAACTTTATAGTTTACTTATGATTTTATCTATCTTATCTAATCGATTATTTTATCCTTTATATACTACTATCTCGTCTATATATCGTCTATATTTAAAAAGTCTTTTTAGAAGGCTAAGCCCTTATTGTTTCATAACTTTTTATTTTTAGGTATACAAGTAAGGATCGGAGAGGGTTCAGAGGGTCTTTTTAAAAAGGGAGGTGGTGGCCCTAGAAAGGGTTTTGTCGCTCGACGCCACGTGGCGGAACTGAATTCGACATCTTCGTCGTCTATTCGCAAGGATCCGAAAGCGTTCTAAGCATCCTCCGTCTTATAACTGGTTAAAAAGTAGGTATCTAAAAGGGTAACTATCTCTTCTTAATCTTAGAAAGTATTCTGAACCGACTCTAACTCGTATCTGGGCTCTAGGTAATTCCTAGCTAGTCTAGTTATCGTACCCTAAATAAGGGCTTTACGTGTTAGTTTTGGTTATCTTGCTTTTTTGTTAAGGTCAGAGGGTATTCGAAGGGGCTTCGGTGCTGTGTCAGGTGAGTCGGAAGGCATCAGGGGCAGCGGTGTTCCTTAAGCGAAAGGGGTCTGAAGGCGAAGGAGGGTCAGATCGAGGAGGGTTCGGAGGTGGGATTTGGTTAACTTCGAAGTTCGCTTGTAATTTTGTCCTCTATCTCTCTAACCGATCGTTTTATCCTTTATATACCTTTTACCTCTATCTCGTCTACCTATTATCTATATATTATCCGAATTTAGAAAGGTTATCTTTAAGAGCTAAACCCTTATTATTTCAGCGTATAGTTATAGGTTAGAGAGAGTTTAAAGAGTCTTTCAAAAAGAGAGAGTAGCTCTAGAAAGTCGTTTAACGCCTCGTAGCAGAACTAGAGGAGGGGGGGTAAGATCAGATTTAGAAGCCTTCGTAATAACTATATTACTAAATCTAGGGTTATTAGAAGCCTTAGAGACACTTAGCGTATCCTGCTTTCTTTAACGTGTCTATAATACGATTTTTACTAGCTATCTATATAGACACTAAACCCTAGTATTACTAGCTATCTAGATAGTCTCTAATTACCTAGCTATTTAAGAATACTATTATAATATTCTAAATTAAGGCTAAATCGACTTCTAAACAAAGAGTAGCGATAAGCTCGAAGGAGATATTATTAAGACTATTACTAGTAAAGAAGAGTTTTTCCTTTTTATATAATAGTACGAAATATATATAACTATAGAAGAGGTATATAGGAGTACGTTTAGCAGAATAACGTATATAAATACTAGGCTCTAATATAGAAGAAAAGGAAAAACTAGCCTTTTCTAACTCTAGGAAAGTAGACTACTATATATAAGAGGTTCGAACTATATAAAAGAGTTCGAAACCGACTAACGTTATATATCGGCTAATATAAAAGCTCGAACCTACGTAACCTTCCTAAAATAGATAATATAAGATAATAACTACTAAAACCTTATATATAGCAGGTACTTCTAGCTGTCTAGGATAACGGCATGCCGTTATATTAAGCGAGAAGGTCACGTGTTCCTACGTATACTATCCTGAGCAGTTACTTACTCTTAAGTTATACCGACACTAGTATCTCTCTAAAAAGGTCGAAGTTACTTAAAATTATTAAAAAACATATATCTAATCTAACTAATTAGAGCTCTCTATCTCTATTCTCGACTAATAAAGAGGCTCTATTTTAGTCCTCTATTATCTCTTATTTCGTTCTATCTACTCACTCTATAAGGTTAATATCTAGCTTATTAGTATTAATTAACTTTTATAGAGTATTATAGTAACTCTTTTTAGTTATAGTATTTATAGAATTACTTTTATTATTAATCTATTTAATCTTATTAATCTCTTTTAATTTATATACTTCTTATAAGTATATAATATTAATTATTAGTCGCTTCTCTTTAGTTATACCTAATTTAGCTATATATTCGTAAATAGACTTTGAATCGATATATGTTATAAGTAGTATCTTAAATCCTAAAATGCTTTTAAAAGTTAATTTTATCGAAGCTATAGTATTAAATCTAGAGCTTATTATATATAATTCTAACGTTAAAACACTATAGGTGACTCTCTTATATTTAGTAGAGAACTAATATAAGATATTAGTATTATTATCTTTGTTTATAAGAGTAATAACGTAATCGATTTATAATAATAAGTCTTTATTATTAGTAAATAATCTATTAGTAAAAGTATATAACTTTAAAGAAGATTTACCTAATTTAATAAATTTTAGTTCTTTTAAGAGATTATTAATTTACTATTAAATTCGCTTATTAAGAAGTAAAATATCGTTATCTTAAGAATTAATAGTTTAGATAGTATATAATAAGTTAAAAGCAGCCTTAGGCTAGAATACTATAGTTAAGTATACCTCTCTAGTACGTTATATAATATATTAATCTTTAGTATTTACTATACGTAATATCTCTTTTATATTAGATATCTTAGATAAGGCCTTTTATACTAAATCTAAGTGTTTTATATAATCCTAACTAAGAGATATAGAGCTATTATAATACTTGGTAATTAACTCTCTATTAAATTTAATTAGATAGTTAATAGTAAGCTCCTCTCTCTTCTTAGACATAAACCTAGCTTTGTTAATAGTAAGCTCTTCTTTATTAGTAAAAGCGTTATTAATAAGTATAAGAGTATTATTAGTTTAAAAGCCTACTATACTAAAACGGGTATCTAACTTTACTTACTTATTATATTAGTATAACTTAGTATATAAAAGATAAGAGTTAAATATTAACTATTCTATTATAAGCCTTAGAATATAGTGTTTATAGTATATTATAAACTAATAATTACTAGCTTTTAGAATACTATATAATAGTCTAATTACTTTAAAGAATATATCTTTCTATTAAGAATAACCTTTAAGAGAGTATATAAAGAATTTCTAATTTAAGTTAGTTAAAGATTATATATATACTTATATAATATCTTAAATAAATACTTATAAACCTAGAAGTATTATAATAAGTATAAGAATTATTCTCTAGCTTACTCTCTGAATTATAGGCGCTTAAGTGAGTACTAGTAACTTTCTAGTATTATTATATACTTAGATTACTAATCTTAACTTTATAAAAGTAAGTACTATACCTTTAAATTTAATATTATTTATAAAGCGTGATCTAAATATTCTAGTATTAGAAGATAACTCTTTCTAAGTAATAATCTTAAAAACACCTTAATTAGTTAATCTATTAATCTTCTTTTATTACGATTTAATATATACTATACTATTATTAGCTATAAATACTTTAATATTATAAGGTTCGCTTAAATTAGTAGGAAAAGTTCTAATATCTTTGAGAGTAATATAGTTAAAACTATTTATAAAAGTATTTAACTATTAGAATAATACTTTAAAAGACTTATTTAGAAGCCTTAGATACTTTTAGAGCTGTCTATATCTACGCTTCTAGAGAGGTTCTAGTATAGTTTCTAGAATATTAATGTTTTAGTAGATTTATAACTATCGAAGTCGGTATTAGAGAGAAGGTGAATGTTATTTAATATCTTACTTACTCTATTACTTAAAAGTTCCCTCTTTTTTATAGAGTTATAGTATTATTTTAGATAGTACTATACTAAAAACTTCCTTAGTTACTAGTGCTATTCTAGAAGTTTTAGAAGTTTTAATAAAGTATAGCTTTATAACTATAGATTAAAACTTTATAAGACTGCTTAGTAGTACTACGATATAGTTCTTATTCTTAATTTCTTAAAGAATAAAAGGTTCTATTTAAGACTTTATATACTCTCTTTATACTAAAACGTCTAAATTTAAGAGTAAGTCTTTAACTTAGTTAATTAGTTTATTTTATATATTAAGAGCTTCTTTAACTTAATAGGATATAATCTACTTTTGTACTTCTTAAGTAGTCTTTTTATAAGTCTTAGACTTTACGGAAATTAGTTATAAAGATACGTTAGTTATAGTTATTTAAGTATATGCTCTATATACTAATAGAGTAGAGACTAGTCTATTTAAGCCTACTATATTATAAATTACTTTGAAGGCTATTTAAAGTGCTAAAATTTATAAGAGATAGAGCTCTTATTTATATATAATATTATATACCTATTGAATTAGTCTATAGTAATATTCTATTATACTAATTGAATTATATATCTTAACTAGTATAGTTTTTACTATAGTACCTATTCTAATAGCGGAGTATATAAAGTTCTTTTTAATAAAGTTTGTTCTAGTATTTATAATAATATAATTAAGTAGTCTAAGATATATATTAATCTAATATCTTTAGAAGACCTCTTATATAGTTGTTGCTTTTATATCTAGTAAAAAGTTACCTACTTAATACCTTATTACTTCGTCTATATAGTATAAGACTGCTTACTTATTAAAGAAGAAAGTATTAATTAAAATATTATAATTAAATTTAAAGTTATTATAAAGAGTAAACTTAAAGTAGCTAGGTAAACTTCTATACTTTTAATAGTATTTATAAAATTTAGTAAGATATTAAAAGATGTCTTAGTTAATATAATACTTAGCTCTTTCTAGTATATATTATAATCTTAGTACTAATAAGTAGCTAAATCGCTTATAAAGTTATTAAATGTTAATATTTATAAGGAATATTAAGTACTCTTATATAAAGTTATATATAGCTTTATTCTAGAGTAGAAAAGAGTATCTAAATTGTTATATAATAGAGAACCTTTTAATCTTTATTCCTTTCTTATTCTCCTAGATAAGTATATTTTAAAGATTATTTAGAGTAACTTTTAAGTTATTTATATTCTTAATATAAAGAATAAAAGGGGTATTTAATTATATTATATAAAATTCTACTTTTCTAATTAGTATGTTAATTATTATTAATCCTAAAGATAGAGTATATCTCTTACTAAACTAGATATTAAATTAACTCTTTATATTTTTATTAATTAAAACGCTTTTAATAAGTCTAATCTATATAAGATATTAGTTATATCTTATACTTAACTTTTAAGCTACCTTAGTATTAATTATTATACTAAAGAAGTTCTCTTTTATATATCTTTTAGCTATTATTATAAATACCTTCTTTATAAATTTATATATAATATTAGAAGTATTATTTAGGTTTTATAAGATATATCTATTAATAGTATATTTTTATATTAAACTTATTAAATTTATAATAAGGTGTTTAGTATTTAAATTGTTAATAAATCCTATAAAAGTAGTGTTATAATAGATAACTTTGTTATCTAAGCTAGTATCTAATAAGTGACTATCTTCTTTTAATAGAGTAATAGTATAAAGCGTCTTTAATATCTCCTCTTCTTAGGTACTCTAAGTATATGTTATATTTATATTATATACCTTTCTAGTATACCTGTCTTACTTACCTTTAAAGTGTCTAGAATTCTTATTAGTCTATTTAGTAAAGTAATAGTCTTACTTTTTTTAACTATAACTCTAAGATAAATAGTTGTCTTTTCTATATATATAATATGTTCTCTTCTTCTTATATTAATCTATATTATTGAATTTGTTCGTACTATATTATCTACTCTTATAGAAGTGTTTTTTAGTTATTATAGTCTTATTTATAACTGTCTCTAGGTAGACTTTTATATAGAATTAGATTAAACTTTATAGAAGAGTAATAGTATTAGAAATTGAAGAGTCTTAGAATAAGGTTAATATTATAATAGTATAATCTAGAACCTTCTTATATACTAAAATTAGCTTATTTAAAAATTAACTATTAGTATAAAAGTCTATAGAGAGAGAGAATCTTAGTAAATTTAGTCTTAATAGTATATCTTTAAAAGACTTTGATATTAATATTCTAGATACTTATATTATATCTTATAAATTAATATTATTCTACTTAGATAATTAATCTCTTTTATAAAGCTTGTCTTTGAAATATTATTATATAGATATAGATAAAATTTTAAAGGATTAATTATTATACTTATTAAAAAGCGTAGTATAAAAGTAATTTAAAACGTTGCTTTTTAGTATAGTAGAGAAGGTAAGAGAATAAATTACTAGTAATACTCTACTTCTCTTATATATATTCTTAAATATTATAACTTTAATTATAAAGTTATCTTCTTTTCTATTATACTTTTAATCGTTCTTATATACTTTTATAAGAGTGCTTAATACGTGAGAGTAGTCTTAACTCTTTAAACTTTAAGAACTTTAAGAAGCTAACTTATCTTTGAAATATATTATATTTATTTATACTAGTAGTCTTCTACTAGGATTATTCTATCGCTGATCGTGTTCTAGATACTTAGAGATATTATTAAAATCGTTACTACTATTATCTTTGCTAAATTAATAGAATATAAAGAAGGAGGTTTAGTCGTCTTTTAGTAGACTTAAAGGTTAGATTAGAGGCTATACTAGATCGCTTAGGTTTTTTCTTTTAGTTAATAGAATTAAGATCGTTAAAGATATTAGTTATTATTATTATTATTATATAGTAGATGCTTATAAAGCTTTGTCTCTAGCCTTTATCTTAGATTAAGTATTTTAAGTAATATTTTCAGCTAAAAGTTATTATTATTATAGTTATTATTATTAAAGTTGTTATTATTATAGCTTTTATTATCTTTTAGCGTATTCTACTATATATTTATAATAAGAACTGAAGTCTTTAGTACTAGCTCCTTCTAATACTATAACTTTTACTTCTTTGTCTAACTACTTAGTTTAATTAACCTTAGTAGTAGTATTATATAGTACTTAAGATATAAGTATCTTATATCTATCTGTCTTAACTTATATACCTTTTCTATAAAGTGTTTATTATAACTTAGTAGTAGTAGATCAGTGGATTTTAGCGAATTTATTTTAATTCTATTCTTTAAAGTCTACTTAAAATTCGTCTTAAAGAAGAAGGTCTTCGTTCTCTCCTTTAGCGTACTCCTCTTCTTATTTAGCTATAAAAATCGTCTCTTCTATTTATATTAACTTTGGCTTTAGTACTAGCTTTAGAGCTTATTTTAGTACTAAAGTTAAAGCCTCTAAAGTTGTTAGAATCGGTGTTAGTATATCTATTATATTATAGATATTATAGATATTATAGATATTATTATTACTTAAATTAAATTTAGATATTATTAAAAGTCTATTTATACTTTACTTAGTAGATTATAAGTAAAAGAGATATCGGGTTTTAGGTAAATAGATATCTTAGAGAGTATAAATTATCTTAGTAGATAAAAGGAGATTAGTATTCGTAATTAGCGCTTCTTATATTAAGAAGCGTTTATAGTATATTATTAAAAAGTTATTAAATAGTAGAAGGAATTACGATTAGAGAAGAGAAGTCTACTAGTAATATTAACTTTACTTTTATATAAGTATATCTATAGTAGAAATATACGAAGTAACTAAGTATCTAATCTATACGTCTACTAATTAGTATTAGTATAACTTATAGTTATAAAAGCGATATAAAAAGAGTTATATTATCGTTTATATATACTAAGTAAAG
>LLCB01000426.1:0-39184 GCA_001414345.1 Hymenoscyphus infarciens
CCAACAATATAAAAGATAATATTGTTGGGTATTGTGAAATTTAAATGGTACAAATAGTACGTATTAAAGTGGGTTTCCAACAATATATCGTGGTGGTACAATATTCCAAATACTATCGACCACACTGCGCCTCAGCAATGCGGCGGTGCCTTGCACAACACAGCCCCAGAGCAACGAGGCTGCGGATAAGAAATCTGACATGTTTTTAAATACCATCATTTCTGGAGTCTTTCAAGAAGCAAAAGAAGTATCGGGAGAGACATTGTATCGAAAAACAGCGAGCCCGCCAATTGATGATTGATTGCGGGAAATGAAACCGGATGGCGGAAGTCAAGACTCCACCGGCAGCATTGGACCTCTCGCGGAAAGAATTTCGCGCAGAGATATCTGGAGAGAATAATCGGGTGCATTTGGGGGATCATTATGGCGATACGATCATACATCAGAGTACGTTAAAGCCATACTAACACCAATTTTCGCGACCTCAGATAGTCCTCGAACACCAAATCCCGGGCACCTCGCGAATGTGAACCTCCTCCGAGACTTACGTCTCTGGGCTCGATACGAAGACATCGAAGAAGCACACAAGAATACATTCCAGGGCATACTTGGGGGTGGATGTAAACCGTGGGATGATTTCGCCCAATTCCTCTCGAGCGATGAAGGGATTTATTGGATATCCGGAAAGGCGGCTTCCGGCAAGTCTACGTTAATGAAATATCTCTTCGACAACAAACCGAAATTGAAGGAGTATCTGTCATCTTGGTCAAATGGAATACCTCTCAGTATTTCAACCTTCTTCTTCTGGAGTGGGGGAAGCCGAGCCCAGAGGAGCCAAGAAGGATTGTTCCGATGTCTTCTTTGGCAAGTTCTTCGCATGGAGCCAGATTTGGTCAAAGTTGTCTTTCCTATGGAATGGGAAGAATTCTTCAAAGATGCGGAAGAGGGCTACAATTCCACAGGAATTACTTGGAACTTAACGATGCTCACCAAGGGTTTCGAAATCTTGGTGGGCCTTACTGCGGTTTCCACCAAGCACTTTCTAATTATAGATGGCCTTGACGAATATGAGGGCGATCATGCATATCTCGCGGAAAATTTCAAGAAGTTGTCAAAGTCTCCTCATGTCAAAGTGTGCGTGGCGAGTCGACCGTGGGTTGTCTTTGAGAAGCAATTTAGCGCTTTGCCAAAATTGAGACTGCAAGATATAACTGCTGGCGATATCGAGAGATATGTGAACGACAGTCTTTATCAAGGCAAACGACTTTCAGGATTGAGACTGAGTAGGCCGGATTTAGCCAAAGAGCTTGTGGATGAAATTGTTGAGCACGCTGATGGCGTTTTCCTCTGGGTTAAACTTGTTGTTCAATCACTCCTCGAGGGATTCGGAAACGACGACGATTTGGCCGAACTTCAATCCAGAATGCGATTGCTTCCTAGAGAACTAACCGAGTTGTACACTTATATGCTTGACTCGAATAAAAACGGACCATATTTCAAGGCCGCATCGCAAATCTTCCGACTTCGACAAGCATCGGACCTCGCAGAAAACATGCTCGTGGGAAACTCGGTGGGGGGCTCGCCAGCACCATTTGGTCTCTTGGATTTGTATTTTGCTACCTCCAACTTACCGAAATCTGGGTTAGAGGCCAAAGTGGCTCTTCTATCAGAGAAAGACACAGATACATGGTGTGTACAGACGGAAAAGAGCCTTAGAAAGAAGTGTGCAGGCCTCCTGGAAGTCAATGGCGTGGCGCCTAATCGCTACACCTACATTCGCTATTTGCATCGAACGGTCAAAGAGTACCTCGAGAGAAAGGACGTCGATGAAGCTATAGTCGTAGCATCTATCGGTACCTCATTCGATCCGCATCTTTGCTTGGTGCAAGCTTGTCTCATGAAGTTGAAGGGGATTTGCACGGAAATGACATGGGATATGAATGAGTTACAGAGTACGCTGATGCTCGCTCTCATGCATGCACGACTGTCTGAAGAAGCAAGAACGGCAGCGTCTTTGGTACCAAGCTTGGATGAAGTATTGCTCCTAGACGAGATCGATGGTACTATGACGACGATCCTTGCCGAGTTTTCGGTTCAACGCAATATGCCATGGTTTTACCAACCAGATCTGCTTCAAAGAGACCGATATTCTGGAGAATCTGATGATTCATTTTTGGCCCTTGCTGTCCAATTAGGCCTTAACCAATACATCGAAACGAAGGTTAAGAGGAACCCACGCCTCACCGTTCAAAGAACTCGGGGGAGACCACTCCTCCACCATGCAGTTCATGCTCTTCTTAGGGGTACCCTTCCAGTAACTTCTTTCTCTGGTTCAGCTCTCGTACCTCAACTCCTCAAGAATGGAGCTGATCCCAACCAAATATTCAACGGCTGTTCAATCTGGCACTACTTTTTAACGAGTCTACATACCTTGGTCGCGAAAAACTTTGGGCGAGGAGAAGAGACGTTTTCGTTTGCCCAACTTGCTATCACCTTCATCAAGATGGGTGCAGATCTCACAACCGAAATTCAGCTCTCAATCGCAGTAGACGAACCTGCTGCATCACAAACTGTTAGCCCGCCTGCTCTTCTGGCTGTTCTTTTCAGTAAGATTCTTGCGGTATATCGCTTACTCGAGCGAGAAGTTTCAGAAAAATTAAAACTTGAAGAGTTATTGAGGCAGACCGAGTTAGAAGTTGCTGCAACTGGAAATTCAAGATTTTCAGAGCCAAATCTACCGACACCACCGCTGAGTCCGAAGTCGGAGAAGAGTTCGGGGGGTAAAATTTTCAGGATCAAAAGGAGGTTGAAGGGTTTAGTGCTTGGGCAGAGGAGTGTGAAGTAATGATTTCATGAAGTCATGATCAAGAATCATATTTTATAATTCTTTGTAGATAGGTAGGGTTTTTATTCCAAAGGGGCAAGTGTTGATTGTTCTAAAAACATAATAAGCTCTTGGAAGAGCATTATAGCGCTGTGTAAATCAATTTAGTCTTTTAGACGAATAGCAATCATAGAACCTCGGTTACTCATCACAAATCACCATGACTTCGTGAGAATCCTGAATACTTTCTTCTTCGTCATTCTTGACTTCTTGGGTGTTTCTTCATTAAGTCATTACAGCAATGGTCTGAATTGGAACAAATAAAAGAATGTTAGCAAACAAACTTCCGTCAAACGTAAGTGAAAGTCATAAAATGCCAGAATGACAGACGGGTTTACAGTTTTCATTCTGACTCATTGAAAGTTTCTTCCGACAAACGACATTGTACTCGCTTCAATATGTATTCACTCTGTTATCTCCTTTCAGTCTTCACCTCGAAAAACGAAAGGCTCCGTGATTGAGTTTTTTCGTGTTCTAAGTAATCCGCAAAAATTTGACATCTTCTAGCTTACATTATCCAGTGTCACAATGGGAGAAAACTAAGATAGGAGCCAGGGTACAGCCCAGAGTGCTGATATCTCCCAGACTTCCAATGGCCCCAAAGATCTTCTCGCCAACTCGCGTAACACAAAACAATGGTTCTGATGTTCCTCAAATTCCTAAAATTCTGGAAGCCCCCGAAGCTTGGTTAAAGAGTGGAAATAGATCTAGTCGCAAGGGAGCTATTAATTTAGGAGGCTCTAGAGGATCTAGTGAGGCAACCTTTACTAGGAACGAGACCGTGAGCGGTAAAGAGGAAACTACGAGCATTGGAAATAGAGGGAAGAAAAAAGAGGAAATTTCTAGGGAAGCACCTAGGGGAAGTTCTAGAAAGAAGGCGGAAGAGATTAGTAGGAAGTAATGCTTCAAGTCTACGTTTTCTATGCCAGGTTACAATGGGTTAGAAAGGGGCTGAAAAGTAGAGAAGTCTCAGAGAACGTGAAAATGGGTTGATGTTTATTGAGCTTTTGAAAAAATTAATCTTGTACCCTTCTCCCAGGCTTTGGAGACTACTAGAAAGTAACCACGCACTGTGAAAGATAAGGAAATCTAGAATGAATTAAAGTCTCTCATTCCCACCTCAAACTTTCACGTCTCATTTACATGTTCTTGATATCATAATCAAACGAAATCTATAAGATTCTAAGATGGAGATTCTGTTCAGCAGGAAAGACAGCTATGAAGAAGGATAGAACGGGAGAAGTAGACGAAAACGTTGAACTTCGGGATGTGGACCGAGACCAGGTTAGCGAGACCACTAAGAATGGTAGTGGAATGAATGGTGGACTGAGCCACACTACTAGGACAACAAACCCTATGGACCCGGATCAAGATGAAGAAGAGAGAGGAAGCCGGTGGTGGTGGTTGTGTTGCTGTGGATGCAAATGCCTGGAATATTTGGACCAAGCATGGGTTTGGTGAGGGTGGGGAACTTGGGGGGCCTTTTAGGAACTGAAAAGTATATCCGGTGTCAAATAATAAGAATCTGTTTACTAGGCTTGAGATTCTGTGCATGATGATTCTGTATACTTGCGAGTTTTGGCATATACCAGAAGGTATTCGCTAATAGAATAACGAATACCTGTTGGGTCAATTGAATAAAAAAGGGCTATATATATTAATCCCGTCTTCCGCCATTTACGTAATACCATAACTTTAACATTTAACCTACGACTTATGAGATCTTAAAATGGGAAGCTTTAGTAGTAAACTTAGAAGGAGATATTGTGGTCCTGAAGAACGAACCCTACGAATCGACAGCGATGATAACTATTAACCCTCCTCCTAATTGCCTGGCGTCTCCTGGGGAGGCTAGTAGAAAGTAAAAAAGAAGGGTTTCTTCTTTCTCTTATAGAACTAGGCTATAAAATAAGGATGGAAATAGAGGTGTAATTAACGCTAGTAGAAGTAGTGTGGGAACTAGAGGCGCTACTTCTGCTAAAAATAGGCAAGGAAACGGACAGGGAAATGTGTAGGGCCAGATATGATATACCCCTATGAATACATCGCGGTGTAAGAGGAAGAGGAGTAGAGCTTAATAGTGCTGATTTTTCAACAAAGGGAATGATTTTCGGTTAAGATACTAGGTAGGTAATATCACTTGAGTTTTTAAGGTGAAAAGGTCTCTCTATATAAGATTATATAACATGTTCTAGATTCGGGGGACATTCTATACTATTATAGTATGCCAGTGTCTCAAGTTCGTATAGTCAGTTGCGAATTAAGCTTGAATTTTAACGTTTTTTTTATAATCTGAGCGTTTTTGAAAAAAGCTCTCTCTCTGCTATCTTATTTTGCTCTTTACTTAATAACGATATATGTTAGTATACTCTAGATAATAGGAAACGAGAGCTCTATATGTCCTTAATTACTCTATAAACTTTTTTATATATAAAATAGAAGTTTATATTTATATTCTACTTTTTAAAATGCCTTATCGAGGTAGCGATAAGAGCTTATAAGGGTAGTGAAAATTTTTCAAAAAAGGGGTTTTTTTAAGAATTATCTATTTTTTAGTTTACTTTTATTATACTTACTTTAAATTAATAAGTAATATAGAAGAGAGATAATTAGATATAGCGCTTCTTTCTAGCTAGGCCTCGTCTCTTTTAGAGTACTTTTATTTTCTGTCTTCTAAAGAAAAGAGAGAGAAAGCTTTAAAAAAAAAAAAGCTTAGATTACAAAAAAAGTGGGCAAATTCAAGCTTAACTCGCAACTCACTGTAATACTTCCCGGTTCCTAATTATTCGTCGCCGTCCTTCGCTAAGCATTAATAAAATTCTATGTTTAGGAACATACATAGGAACAAAATGAGCTTGACACATAATACCCTGTCTATTGGAATCATAGTAGTATTCTATATGAGTTCTAAAATGTGTAATGCTGCTTATCGGCTTCCTGTCTAATAAACCGTTCCCATTATCCGGGTCACCTGCGCTGACTTTATACGGTAAGATTTGCTCGTTGAGTTTAGAACTCTGTGGATGATGAGTTTGTAACTCATGAACTTACAAACTGGTAGTACAATGGTCTAGCGAATTTCAGAGGTTATAAGAAGGTATTCGTTAACTGAATATTTAAAAACCATGAGTTAACCAGTGTTTTGGGTTTCCCCGCCTAATCTGTTATCCTATCCTGCCTTGACGCTCCTTCTCCTTCCTACCTCTATTTTAAGGCTATCCCGCCTTCTCCTATCCTTAAATTCTAGCTTTCCTAGCCACTCCTATCCTATAATACTTACTTGCCTTTCCTTACTAAATAGAGAGGCTAGGATGGGAAGAGTTAGGCTAGTTAATTTCGCTTAAAGCCTAGAAGGTAGGTAGAAAAGAGGGTCTAGGTCGCTAATCTCGCTTAATATCTAGAAGGCGGGTAGAAAAGAGGGTCTAGGTCCTAATTAGGGGGTTGCCTTCCTAATCCTACTCTAGCCTAGCCTCCTTTTTTCATCTGCCTAGCTACTCCTATCCTGTTTTTAGAACTTTCCTAGCCACTCCTATCCTAGTTAGAGTACCTAGCCTACTAAACTTAGCCTAGCCTTAATCCTAATCTAGCCTAGCCTCTCCTATCCTTACCTAGGTGAGTAGCCTATCCTATCCTAAGTACTAGGCTAACCAAGGCGGGGAAAGCCAAAACACTGGAGTCAACGAAGACAAAGAGACCTAGAATATCTCATAGCACACTTCTACTATACCTCCTTTTTTCCCTACCCTCTTACCCAGAAACTCTAACCTCAACACCGAAACCAGAATCTACAAAATTTCAAAATGGGAAAGTTCTGCAGCAAGCTATGTTGTTGTTTCGCACCAAACGATACCCCAACACCCAACCCCCCCTCAGCCCTCCCAACGATGACCCTCCCAACATCCACCCCCCTAACCCCAACGATCCTCCGAGTACTGAGACTGAACTCACGCAATTTGGCAGCACCCAAGGAACTGGAGGGGCTGTTGTCGCTGGTGGAGACGATCCTCAAAATGGTGGGCGTAGCGAAATTCATATTCCTAATGGCACTGCGGGGTTTCAAGATTTCAGAGTGAACCGAAGTGAAAGAAAGAGATGGGTTCAAGTATAATAATAGAGAGGAGAACTTGAGACATGAAACACACAATGTAAATTTCCATCTCCTAAGAATAAACCAAAGACGCCTCCGTACCGCCTACAATAGTTGAGTATCTAAAGTGAATATAAAGTGAATGGTAATTGTGAGGGAAATGGAGAGTGTTGTCCCCCCCTTTTTTTGGTTTAAATCTAGTCTCTCTCGCTTAACTACCTTCTCTTTTCGGTTTATCTCTATGAAAGACGAATTTATGCTAATAAAAACCTATACAGCCTATCTTGCCTAAAATGATTATCCCCTTCCTACAGAGGTCTACTCCTTATATGACAGAAGTTACTTCACAGTAAGTAAAAAATGGAACCTGATTTGAGACAAGGGAAAGGTATAGGAGGGTGTACAATAATTCAACCCAAGTAACTTACCATTCGCTTCCAAGTTGTCACTCAAATGAATTCAATTTTGCTAACTCCTCTCGCATAATTTCCCTAGGTAAATGTTGGTAAAGATGTACGTAAAATTGACACTGGAACCACTTCTATCACGAGTTAACTATTTATAAACTAATGTATCGTGTTTGCTTACTTGTATAACCAACAACTAGCGTATTGTTCGTGTTGTCGATAATTCACCATGTCCTCAATACTTCTCAGAGTGAGAATTCATTCATGAAACCCAGAATTCGTCGTTGTTTCCTAATAATAATCCTCCTCGCCCTCGTGATCGCTTCAACTACCTACACCATTATTTAGAGACTCTTCTTCAGTCCTCTAACCCACATCCCCGGACTCAAACTCGCAGCCCTGACCTCCTAGTACGAGTTCAACTACGACGTGATAAAACCCGGGAAATTCATATTCCATAACTAAGATTTACATGAAAATTATGGTAGATATCCCGTCATCCCTCCCTCACCCCCTCCACCCCACGACTTCCCCTTTCTCTCAACCCCATACCTCATTCTGATAAATAAAAAAACAGGCCCAATCATCCGCATCACAGCATGGGAAATGCATATCAACGATCCCTCATTCCAAGACACAATTTACGCCCCGGCATCAAAGAATCGAGAAAAATATTCGTTTTTCATGAGGACTTTGAAATTACCAGGAGCGATTGGAGCGACTAGTAAATGGGAGTTACATCGAAAAAGAAGGGAAGCACTCAACCCCTCCTTCAGCAAGAAGCAAATTGTGGATTTCGAACCGATTATTCCCGATAAGAATCTTAAGCTTTGTGACTTGGTAGAAAAGCACTCCAAGGATAAAACGCCCCTAAGTCTCTCGGATTTGTATTTTAGGTTTGCTAATGAGTGAGTTTCCAACACAATCTGAGGAGGGTGCCGCTGATGTGTAGTAGTGTGGTTTCGAATTTTTGCTTTGGGGAGGATGACAATCTCCAGGAGACGAGAAGCGTGCTGCTGTGCAACGGAAGAATACGGTCGAGCTTCTTTTGGGGATTAAAATAAATTTATACTTCCCTTGGATCTTTGATTTGCTCGATTTAATCCTAATTTATTTGGCCAAGAATATCATGCCGCCGGGTGTACTTGATATAGTAGCTCTGTCATAAGTAAGATTCTGTCCTACTACGCACTTCCAATAGGGTTTCTAGGATGCTAATTCTGAACGCAGAATGTTTAGAAATACATAGAAAAAGTACTTAGTAAGAATAGCAGCGACGGAAAAAGGGGAAGGCGATCGATATTTTATGGCCTTTGTGATAACCAAGATTTACCAGCTTCAGAAAAGAGCATCGACAGGCTCGAGAATGAAGGCACACTCCTCGTTATGGCCGGAACCGATTCCGTCGCCAGATCACTGGCAATAACACACTTCTACCTTCTCTAAAACCTAGTCGTAATATCTCGACTACGAGTAGAACTTTAAACTTACCCTAAACAGCAACTTAGATCCAATTAGAACAACCCCCCTACCTGAGCGGCTACATCGTAGAAGGAAATCGTCTCTCTTTTGGCGTAACAACAAGAACCTGCCGTATCGCACCAACAGAAACATTACAATATAAAAAATACTCCATTCCACCAGGAACACCAATGAGTTCAACCACCCTCTCTGTAAACACTAATGAAAGCATCTTCCCAGAGCCTTGGGAGTTTCGTCCAGAGAGGTGGATAGGGAAAGAAGGGATGGAGAGGAAGAAGTATTAGATGACTTTCAATAAAGGAGGGAGAAGTTGTATTAGGATGGGATTCGCTCATGCGGAGATGTTTTTGTGTATTGCTGCTGTGGTGTGGTATGAGATGGAGCTTTTTGAGAAGGATGTTGGGGATGTGAGGTTGGAGCATGATTTTCATGTTGGGTTTGCGAGATTGGGGTCGGAGGGTGTGAGAGCTACCGGTCGAGGGAAAGAAGTAGTTTAGATAGGAAGGAACGACCACCACCGACCCACCCCCTTCACCTTCCCTTCTTGCCAGGCAAGCAAGCGCGCGCATTTCTTAAGAAAGGAAGGAACGACCAAGACACAAGTCCCAACGCCCCACTCTTCCACCGCCCAACTCCCATCTTCTACCAAACCCTCCTCTCCCCTCCCCTCCCTCCATCTCATCCTCTTCATATCAACCTTCTTCTGAGAATCATTAGCCTCTTCCTCGTTGGCACATTCTTCTTATCATTGGCATTGTGGCGAATGGCTGTAGGTTCAGTTCCAAGGGGTGTAGGGGAATTGAATGGGTTCGGAGACTTCATTTCAAATTTTGGTTTTATCTTTGTTTATCAGGCCACGAAAGGAACGGTTTGTTGATGAAAAGAGACTGTTCGACTGGTTGGAATCCGCCATGTCGTGGGCGTCGTCGAGTTGGACTGTTTGTCAAGAGTTGAGAGTTGAGTTGGTGCCGGTGCCTCCATTCGTTCGCTGACACCAGCTTCATTTAGAGCGGCGGCCAAATCTCTACTCGGGCGTGAAGTTGCTGGCACTCTCTTCATCCAAACATTTCCTTCCACTGTCAACACCCAGCGATGCTTGCTGGTTCTGCCACCAGAGCAGGACCACGATTACCTTGCGGGAATGGCATAGTATCCGGTAAAATCTGGAATGGTCAGTCGCAAGTCTGGACACGCTGCCCCTCCAACGATTACTCTCTAACCTTGTCACAGATAACCCTCATCCTCTCACCTCTCCATCCTCACATCAGCTCGACTTCACTCCGATTCCAATTTCGAAGCCTCGTAATGATTGCAACGCTTGGAAAATACATTGGTGTTGAAGGAAGACTGGCTCATCAAGTCTGCCACACTGCTGGCGGGATGCCATTGGAGCAAGAACGACAAGTCATGTTTCGAGGACTACCTTTCGTCGTGCCGAGGCCAACAAGGGGCCAGACGTGGAAGAAGCCATGGCAACACTGCTTGGGGCCTTCGTTGACGTCGATAGTTTAACGCCATTGAGACCCCCGAGAGTCCTTCCCAGCCGGACGGTCAGTGAGCCCACGAGCAATGCGAAATGGTGGAATGGAATGTCTGCATATTGCGTTGTTTCTTCTCCCTCTTCGGGCCACGTTCAAGCCATCCTAGCTTCATTGGATACGGTTCCCAGTGTTTCCAGAGGCAAATAAATGGACATGGTACAAAAAATGGTAATTTGCAAGTGCTATCGGCCAGTCTTCCCTTTACTACTACACACTCCGCTATCCATATAGTACATCTACACTCCTTACCTTCTCTTCGAAAATCGTCTTCATGTATCTCCACCTTATCAAGACTTCTTTCTCACAAATCAAGAGGATGGTCCGAGAATGAGTACAATATTTGCAGCTCCTCTCGTTCTACCAGAGATTGAGTCCCCAGGAAACACGAGGATCTTTGTGACAATCTTATTTCCAAGATCCTTGTGGTTCTGCGCAATCATTTGTATGAAGGGCTTCACGTTATCGGTGCCGGCTATTGCTTCGAAGGCCGTAGTCATGGTGCTGTCATTTGGATTTCTTACGAAAGTGGCTTTGCTATTTGGTGATTGTTGGGTATCACCTAGCAACATCAGTTTTCATACCAGAAATTAGGTTAATAGGGTACATACTCAAAGCTCTAGTAAGCACACTTTTGGCACCTTCACCCTGAATCTTCTCTGCCACCAGAACTTTCAAATTCTTGACATCTCCGCCATCATCATGCACCTGTCTTATCCAGCCTTGCCAGCTCAGTTCATGGCTTCGGACTGCATTTGGTCCGTATGCTGGTGATCCTCCAGTTTTACATCGTATCACGTTTCCGTCGGCGTCTTGATCTCGAAATTGAGCGACGATAATGCCCTCCTTGGTGTTGATTTGTTGGCCATTGACAATAAAATTCTGTGAAGCTTTCTCTTCAGGTGTAAACCCGTCACCCAGGGGAGGCGGCTTTGTCTTGGATACCCACTCCTTGTAGATAAATATATTATCAAAGTTGTGTGAGGGACCGGAGCTGAGCCTCTTCACATCGGGATCCTCCCAGATATTGCGGTAATCAGATGTCACTATCTCGGGCGGGTTCTCTGTCGGACCAAAATCATAGCCCGCGTCAGCTGATGGAAAGGTGTCTTTGGCTTGGTTTGTGGATATTCTGTTGTTGATATCGCCCAGGGCGGTTTGCCCTATGTTTTGAGCAACGCTATATTCTAGGAGTTGGTCGATACGGGGTAGCGATGTTTTGGTACTAGGGCTTGTCAGGCCATGTTTCCGTAAACATCCTGAAGTACTGCCACCGGTGAATTCTTCTCCTTCCCCTTTTGAGGGGACATTCTCGGGAAAACCGGCAGTGAAGTCCTTGTAGAGATCGGTAATACTTAGAATTATAGGTCAACGACTTGAGGATGAGGTTTGCTGAGATGCCAGCGTGTAGGGGATCTCTTTTTCCTGCTGAATTTGAACAGTATCTCCTTAATGGTATAGAGCGCCTAAATGATGGACTCACGCCTAGAAGGCCGATGGCTAAAAGGACGAGTTTGGGTAAGGACTTCATTTTATAGAGGAGTGGATGAGAATGAGTGGCTGCATGTCTAGAAAGAAGATGTGAGTCATGATGAAAGCCAGGAGGGTTGGAGATGACTGGTAAAAGGACTATGAGTGTTGGTATGTGATGGGTTGTTAATTGTGAGATTTGGTGAGTCTTATCTCTCACATGAATTACAGCTGATGATATAGATCTTCCCAGTTGTAAAATCTCTTTGGAAATGCTAGCAATCTTATCCTAGATGTTAAAATATTCCGTCGAGGTAGTTCAAGTATAAGAAAGTCACGAGGAGGATTCTGAGTCTATCTTATAGACTTCAAGATAATGGTTTAGAAGACGACATATAGCTATAGTAGAGTGATAGAAGTTTCTAGATATTAGCTCTTTTATACTAAAACTTAAGAACTTCTTAACGTTGTAAATGTTTGACTTTTTATATAAATATAGTAATTAATACTTTTGCTATCTAAAGTAATCGTAAAAACCTAGAATATTATATAATTAATTAAAAGGTAACTATTTTACTACTTAAATAAATACTCTCTAAAAACAAGAGTTTTCTAGATATAAAAAAGAGGCTTTTAAGTTAATTAGTATTTACTACTCTTATGATTTATAACTATATTTAAGTGAATTAGAGTCTATATATTACGAGGTTTATAATAAATAGTAGAATAGCTAGCTATTTATAATTACTAAAGTGACTTAATAGTTAGACTTTAGATATTATTATTATCTATATTAGAAAGAGTTTAGTTCTAAACTTTTTATACTATTCGAACTTCTATATATATATACTCTATCTCTCTCTATTTTATAAAAGCTAATTTATTCTTTTCTTTAGTATTAAGCTTAGTAACTATATATATTATTCTAATCTATATATTACTATATATCTCTTTAGAAATAGTATATAATTCGTATTATTATAAGTAGTAATAGTAATTACTACTATTTATCTTATTAATAAAATAACTATATTAAGCTAAAACTATTAAAACTTGAAACTATATTATTTTAAATAAAGTATAGTAAAAACTAGAACTCGCTCTAGAGTTTTAAAGAAGTAAGAAAGCTAATAAGTAAATAATATATATTACTTTATTTTAACTAATTTCGTTTCTCTTTAAGACTAGAGTACTTTGGTTTTAGTTTAAATTTAGAGAGTATTAAATTAGATAGCGAAATAGTTACTTATTAAGTAATTATATAGTATTTAAGAGAATTATAATTATTTAGTTAGTAAAAGTATTAATTACTATACTTAGAAAGGTTTAACTTTAGTTTAGACGATTTCGAATATTTTATATAAGGTTTTCTAGATTTCTAGATTGTCTTTAGTAGTATAATATTATATAGTTAAATAAGTAGTAATAAAGATTAGCTAAAATTAGTTTAAGCTAATTTTAGATTTATAAAGAGACTAAAAGCGCTTAGATTCTACTTAGATAGATCGATCTATCTACTCTAGTCGACTTTTATTAATAATTATATACTTTAGTAAAATATTAATTTTATTAAATTAAAAAAGGTTTAATTCTAAAGTTTTTATTTATTTAATAAAAACTAAAAAAAACTTTTATAATCTATTATTAAAAAAGATATATTTTAGTAGTTTTTAATAAAAAAAAGATAAGTATCTAGAAACTTTAGTTACTCTACTATAACTACTTTATAACGTTATAAATAAGAGTACTTGTTTTTATTTAGATAAGAAGATAGAAAGAGTCTAAGCTAGTTAGTAGAAGTATAAGATTAGAAAAAGAAAAGAGAAGATATAATTCTACTAGAATATTTAATAAGAGAGAGAAGCTTTTATTAAAGGTTATTTATAGTATTACTAAGTATTAGTAAGTAGAAGAGACTAGATAATATTTATCTTACTTTATATTTTAATATATAAGAAGGTTATATTATTCTTTCTTTTTAAAATAAAGTAGTATATATTATTATTTACTTAGTAGAACTAGTATTTATCTCTTATCTTAGGTTAACTTAAGAATATATATACTATTATAGGAAATATCGTAGAAGTAACCTTTTATTAGCTTTTATAAGAGTATCTTACTTTATCGATTTTGTTTTAGAGAAAATAAAATATTAAATAATTTTACGTAAGAAGAAAATTTAGATAGAATAATAGTTATATAGGCATCAACACTAACCTTTGCCTAACTTCTGACGAGCTCGCTATAGGACTGAATTACTCGTATTACAGAAATAAATCGAGTAGATTAAAATAAAAGGCAAAAAGGAAAAACGGGCCCCTTCCGGGATCGAACCGGAGACCTCACACATTTCGTTAGTCCAAATTGAACCTCCCAAAGCGTGAATCATACCACTAGACCAAGAGGCCGCTATTACTTTTCATATTTATAACAATGATTTTTGGGAATAAAAACGCGGCTGAAGTAACTGTGGGACTGGTGGGATACGGTCTTGGCATGTGTGGTCCGTTGTCGGCCCGGTGGAGTATTTCTGGTTGGTAATTGTAGCTCCAAGTTTCTAGGATACTCTGAGGAGACTAATTCAAGTGTTACTCGAGATTCTTTACACCAATGTCGTTCAATAGTTACTGGAATACCCAGGGCAAAATTCAAGAGCTGATTACTAATGTCCTGAAGGCTGAAGCGGGAATATTGAAATGACAGCCTTGGAATTTAGGCACTAGGATCTTCCCAGCCTGACGAACGATAATTTCAACAATTACTGACATTACAATCTGCTAGAACTCTAATGCTACTTTTTAGAGCGGGTCAGCAAATTAATTTACAACTGGTTATTTTAAGGTCAAGGGCTATTTCGCTGCCCGGTCGAAACCCAGCGCGACGGCAAAAAATCTTCGAACTGATGAAAGTGTATCAAGATGTAGGGCACATTAGTCTCCGTTTACAATCCATCGAGTATGGACAACGGACTTCATTTGCGAGCAGTAGCTGCGGTGGCCTGAAGATCGAAGATCCGATAGAGGAATGTGGCTAGGTAGCATTCTTCCGGGGAGCAAATCGGTACACCACAATCTCACCCGTCTCAACACCTTCAACATTTCCGAGTTAGGAGAGCTAAATAAGTTTACAATATTATATCTGCCATCCTGTGCTGCTCTCCTAAATTCGGGGTAGCACTCTCGACTCCAATACAAAGCCAGCGAATGCATTTGAGAAACACCAAAGCAAACTCCCGATCGCCGAAAAGCCAGCAAAACATCACGTCGAAATGGAAAAGGTCCCTGAGAAATCGGGTATACTCCCTTCTCCATTTATGGATTCGGAAACTTCATCAAGGACGATGTGAGTCTCAAAGATAGATAAGTAATATGATTTTTTGACTGGTTTATCAGCGACCAAATGCTTTCCAATCATTTCTGCTTGCGATCTGTGATCTCGTCGAGGAGGCAACTCGTCGACTTCACAGCTTCAAATATGCTTCCTTGGATTTCGCTTGCACTTATCAGATCCCAAAAAAAGCCCATGAAAGGTCTGGCTCGGAGAACTGGCACTCTTTGGATTCCGGATCATGGGCTACAAGCGTACCGGTGGTATTGGCTCAACGTGACCACAAAACTATTCCATGATGTGCACATTCAGCACATACACTTTTTGTGTTATTGTCAGCGCAAAATAATATCTTGGAATTATTCTGGAAATACTTGCGATATTTCTTTCATTGTCCATTGTCCATTGACTGGGTCTATTGTTATTTTGCGTCTTAGGAATGTACGTAGGAGCCGAAAACGATCAACTTCCATCACAATGCACAAGTATGCCATTGTTTATTATTTCCGCTACCTATGGTTGAATAAGCACAAGGAAACAAGGTAACAAAGAAACAAAAAAATAAAAGCCCGTTTGCAGCATACTCGATTGAATTTAAATCTCACTTGTAAGCACAAATAACATCAGAGCTTGTCTGATTTTTACATCAATAAAGCACAACAGAACCAATATGGCTGAAGAAGCAAACCCTGCACGAGGCGAGAACGAGGAAGGACCAGGAGAACCACCTACACGAAACGAGAACGAGGCAGAAGCAGATCCAATAAACTCTCCTGATATAAGTGACCGCGAGTCAAGCTTTGGCGATCTACCACTACCACCACCAGTTACACCTAATCATAAGTTACCAGATCGTCTAGAAATTGGTGGTAATTGTAAGTGGTTACACACTTGTACCAGCGGTGTCTTTATCTGATCTTGGTCTAGACAATCATATTGAATACAATCGACATGTTCCTAAAGATGATCCATTGCACCAAGTTTACAAGTGGCGATGGCTCATTCACAAATGGCTTGACCCTTTGGACCAAAGTGATTTAATAGCGGACATGGTTAGCCTCGACGACCTAGGTCCTCAGCGCAGGATTACTTTGAGGGGGGAAATCTCGGATTGGATTGATGGAAGTTCATCCAAAAAATACCTTCGGGTTTCTGGGTACCAGGGCACCGGAAAAACAGTTTTGGCAGCCACCATTACACACCAAGTACATAGACATCTAACGATAGTCGATTATAGGAATCCAAGGAGGTATCCAAGGGACTTACTGGCATACTTCATTTGCAGCAAAGCCGAGAATAAGTACTACTCCTTTAATCAGTTTGCGCGCAACATCATATCACTGCTTTGCCAGACAAATGCAATTCCACAAGTAGTGAAAAACTACTACCGCTGGTATAATTTGCATTATCATGGACTGAAGCTGACTTCTGGACGCCTTCTTCGTCTTCTTATCCATTTGTTAAAAGAATTAAACACGAGCAGGGCTACAACCTACTTGGTCGTCGACGGTTTAGATCGGGTTCACATGAATATGCAACCGTTTTACAACAAATTTTTTGAGGAATTACTGACGAAAACGAGTATCCCAAATCTGCGTATCTTGTTTTCGTGTCAAGATACCCGAAATACGAAGCAGTTTTTTACTTATGGCAGCATAGTATGGACACTTGTCGACCTAAACGATGTGTGCATTGTTCGTAATGCTCAGCAGAGGCATGTGCAGTGGTGGTTTAAAAACAGCCTGCACCTGACTACCTTAGCCACGGACTTAAGGGAGGAACTCGAAAACCAGTTTGGGCATTGGATCACCAGAGGAAACCCATCGTATGTACCCCCGAACCTTTGACAACAAAGGGGCCCGAGAAAGCCGTTAGCTTAGTGAATAAACTAACATGTTTCTAGCTTTGATGACCTCAGAATCGTTCTCGAAGAATTGATAGAGGCTCCAAAGATCACCCAAAAATCAATCCAAATATTCATAAAACGCTATGTTGATAGGAATTTTGCTATGAACTTGCCTGCCTCTCCGAGAACGATACGGAGAGGCCGCGGCGGTGGTGATAACGGCAACAATGGAGGGGGTCGACGCGGTGATGACGGTCCAAACCCACTCAGGAGAGAGGCCTATCGATTTCCCGAAGAATCGCGAATAGCAAATAGACGACTCTCTTCTCTTCGAAGTCATACCGGGCACTTTCTATCCAGCGCAATCGATATCGATTTGGAGAAGGTGGCGAGGAGTCCAAAACGGGCAAAGGTTTCAAGGTCGTTCCTCAACCTTAATAGAGAATACGGCAGTGTTGAGATACAGTAAGAATCCTGTTCTTCTACCAAGAAAAAAGCTAACCTTGATAGGGATCTGCACGCTTCAGATCAGTGGATGGGGCGGTATTCTAAATTCCTTCAGAAATGGATCAACCCTCTGAGAGTAAAGCGTGGTGATCAAGAATATAATCAGCCGCCTACCCGTATCGCAATCTTAGACGTTGGATTTGACTTGAAAGATCCCGCCATTAGAGGTGCAAAGAATAGGATCGTTGTGACTCAAAGTTGGATATTAGATGAGATGGATTCAGAAGAGGATGACATGGATTTGGAAGAGGATGAAATCCCTTTGGGGCCTTTGGGGTGGTCGGATGACCGTCGTGCATCTCGAATAAGTCAACTAGAAAGGGACTCTTTGGTTGAAAAGAGAATGAGGGATAAATCAGGCCATGGAACACAAGCTATAGCTTTGTTATTGAAAATGGCTCCCGATGCAGCAATCTACGCCGGTCGAATATTTGATGAGGATGATTCCTCTGATCGAGAAGAAGAGTTGGGGAGAGGAATAGCAAAGGTGTGTATTTTCCCTCCAAAGGACCTCTAGGAGTCTAATTATTTCCACAGGCAATCAAGACTGCAGCAGACACCTGGGACGTTCAATTCCTCATCTTGCCATTTACCTTCTCTCAGAAGCCTCTCACAATCGTCACCGAAGCCATCCAGCACGCGTACGAAGAGGGAATCAGCATCTTCTGCCCTCTCACCAGCAAGCATCGTAATAGCGATTTCGCTCACCCCATCACTAAACTCCCAATGGTCCATTGGATCAACTCCACCGATGCGAGTGGAACTTCCTCTTCCTCAACACAAACGGGGTTTAAGGGCGATGACTTTGCCGCAATTGGAGAAAATGTGCGCCGTTTACCACCAACCAATGGTAGAGGCGGATCGGCAGCTACAGGAACTGGCGTTGCTACTGTTGTCGCGGCTGCGATGGTTGCTAGCACTTTCGCATATGCTAAGGAAAGCTTAGATAGAGATGTCGTGGAGCGCTTGCTAAGTACTACGGAGGGAGTAACAGCGTTGATGCGATTGCTTGGCAACGGTGAAAGGTTGAATTATTTGAACACTAGTGAGATTTTTATGGGTACGGAAAAGAGTGCCACTTCGATGATACTATCGGAACTAAAGCAATTGGAAGCACTGAGTAGAACGTGATACTGGAGAGGTTTATGTTAGCTTATTCCCTTTGCGGGATTTTGTTTACGTTGGTGTTGTCTAATTTTATATAGCGTGTTATTGTCTAGGGAAATTAGTTTTACTGTACAAGTATAGGATAACAATGAATTCTGTATCTAATGCTGTGCTATCTACAATTTCTTTGTAAAAATAGCTGAAGCTTACTTATATCCTCGTTTCCTATACATATAATTACTATAACCGTGTTTGCTGTCGAAATCATAAAAATACTAGTAAATCGATGCTAATACCACTCGTTAAGTACAGGCCTGTGATTTGGTAACATCACTAGCAACTTCAAATCCTCGTCTCTCTAAGCTCTATATACCCAGGCATTAAGAGCTTCTAGAAAGGTCACTCTAATGTTAAGTGTATATTACTACGAGGCATTTCACTAAGCCACTTGAAAGGAGTGGGACACTCAGACTCTTATAGGAACTATATCACTACCAAATGTAACATAGCGGGGGCTATAAGCGATAGTGATAGAGCCGTGTTTAATAGCATACTCACTATTTATGTGTTTCGCTCGAGAATATGTAGTTGCTTTATATAAAGTATAAACACTAGTTCTATAACATTATACAACTATGTTCGCAGAAGGAATCGGTCTTATGTTCTTCTCGTCTAACATAGTGCTATTCGTGCTAACTCCCTTGCTAATAACTTCTAGAAAAATTATTAATAATAGACACAAAGCAAGTGTTAGTGCTCTGCTAAAGAATCGGGTCAGGCTACTGACAGGTTAAGTCCAGTTCCTGAAAGCGCGTGTACCGAGCTCCTCGAGGTTACTCCTTTAACTGTAGACGAAAAAAAATAGAGAAAGAAATAGAGAGTCATAACACCTCGACGATTGAACGATTGATACTAAAAAGTTTGCTCGCGCTTCCTATCTTAGCTTCTCGGCTGCGGAAAGTAAGCGTAGGCTAATGTAGTATAAGAGACAGATCACAGATCAGGAGCTTATAGCTGAGCCCGGTGAAATACGTGAAAGTAATCTCTTATGTGATATGGTAATAAACGTCTGAAGAGAAGAGGAGAGTGCGAAGCACTCTTGTAACTATATAGGAAACGCTATTCTGTTCTAACGCTAGTATAGGTACTATGCTAGCGTATAAAATTAGCGAAATTTCAACATATTTACTCTTACTAGAAAATAATCGCTACTACCTTCTTAAAAAGAACTAGTCCTACCTAAAAAAGTGGTATAAATAGAGTAAATAAAGCTTATAATAATAATAAATTAATAAACTACGTATAATTAAATAAAGCGCCTAAAAAGTTGATTTAATATTAGTATGACTTATAGTCATAAAAGCGATGTAAAAAGAGTTATATTATCGTTCGTATATACCGAGTAAAGCTAGCTACGATGCCTACTTAAGTAGCCTCTAAGCGAGTGTACGTGTACCCACGTATACTAATCCGAATCGCTATTTACCTCTTAAATATATATACTGACACTAGTACTTCTTTAAAATAATAGAAGTTACTTAAAACCATTAAAAATCATATATCTAATCTAACTAATCAGAGCCCTCTATTCTCTATTCTTAACTAATAAGAAGGCTCTATTTTAGTTCTTTATTTCGTTCTACTTATTTCATAAGGTTAATATCTAGCTTATTAGTATTAATTAACTTTTATAGAGTATTATAGTAACCCTTTTTAGTTATAGTATCTATAAGATTACTCTTACCGTCGATCTATTTAATCTTATCAATCTCTCTTAATTTATACGCTTCTTATAGGTATATAACGTTAATTATTAGTTACTTCTTCTTAGTTATACCTAATTTAGCTATACATTTATAAATAGACTTTAAATTAGTATATACTATAAGTAGTATCTTAAATCCTAAGATACTTTTAAAAGTCGATTTTATTAAAGCTATAGTCTTAAATCTAGAGCTTATTATATATAATTCTAATACTAAAACACTATAGGTAACTCTTTTATATTTAGTAGAAGACTAATATAAGATATTAGTATTATTATCTTTATCTATAAGAGTAATAATATAACCGATTTATAATAATAAGTCCTTATTATTAGTAAATAATCTATTAGTAAAAGCGTATAACTTTAGAAAAGATTTATCTAATTTAATAAATTTAAGTCCTCTTAAGAGATTATCGATTTACTATTAAATTTACTTATTAAGAAGTAAAATATTATTATCTTAAGAATCAATAGTTTAAGTAGTATATAATAAGTCGAAAGCAGCCTTAGGCTAGGATACTATAGCTAAGTATATCTCTCTAGCACGTTATATAACATATTAATCTTTAGTATCTACTATATATAATATCTCTTTTATATTAGATATCTTAGATAGAGCCTTTTATACTAAATCTAAGTATTTTATATAATCCTAAGTAAGAGATATAAAGCCGTTATAATACTTAGTAATTAGCTCTCTATTAAATTTAATTAGATAGTTAATAGTAAGCTCTTCTCTCTTCTTAGATATAAATCCAGCTTTGTTAATAGTAAGCTCTTCTTTATTAGTAAAAGCGTTATTAGTAAGTATAAGAGTATTATTAGTTTAAAGGCCTACTATACTAAAAGGGGTATCTAACTTTACTTACTCGTCGTACTAGTATAACTTAGTATATAAAAGATAGAGGTCGAAAGTTAATTATTCTATTATAAGCCTTATAATATAGTATTTATAGTACGTCGTAAACTAGTAATTACTAGCTTCTAGAATACTATATAGTAGTCTAATTACCTCAAAGAATATATCTTTCTATTAGGAATAACTTTTAAGAGAGCGTATAAAGAATTTCTAATTTAAGTTAGTTAATAATTATATATACGCTTAAGTAATATTCTAAATAAATACTTATAAGCTTAGAAGTATTATAATAAGTATAAGGATTATTCTCTAGCTTACTCTCTAAATAGTAGATGCCTAAGTAAGTACTAGTAACTTCCTAGTATTATTATATACTTAGATAACTAATCTTAACTTCGTAAAAGCAAGTACTATACCCTTGAATTTAATATTATCTATAAAACGTAATCTAAATATTCTAGTATTAAGAGGTAACTCCTTCTAAGTAATAATCTTAAAAACACTTTAATTAGTTAATCTATTAATCTCCTTTTATTATAATTTAACATATACTATACTATTATTAGCTATAAATACTTCAACGTTATAAGGTTTACTTAAATTAGTAAGAAAAGTTCTAACATCTTTAAGAGTAATATAGTCGAAATCGTCTATAAAAGTGTCTAACTATTAAAATAATACTTTAAAAGACCTATTTAGAGGTCTTAGATACTTTTAGAGCTATCTACGTCCGCGCTTCTAGAGAGGTTCTAGTATAGTTTCTAGAATATCAGTATTTTAGCAG
The DNA here is from genome assembly GCA_001414345.1 of Hymenoscyphus infarciens. NCBI lineage: Eukaryota > Fungi > Ascomycota > Leotiomycetes > Helotiales > Helotiaceae > Hymenoscyphus > Hymenoscyphus infarciens. The sequence continues at coordinate 22,067 of LLCB01000426.1, forward strand.
ATTTATAACTATTAAAGTTAGTATTAGAGAGAAGGTGAATATTATTTAATATCTTACCTACTCTATTACTTAAAAGTTCCCTCTTTTTTATAGAGTTAAGTTCTCTCTTTTTTATAGGGTTATAGTATTGTTTTAGACAGTGCTATGCTAGAAACTTCCTTAGTCGCTAGTACTATTCTAAAAGTTTTAAAAGTTTTAATAAAGTATAGCTTTATAACTATAGATTAAAACTTTATAAGACTACTTAGTAATACTATAATATAGTTCTTATTCTCGATTCCTTAAAAGACAAAAGGTTCTATCTAAGACTTTATATACTCTCTCTATACTAAAACGTCTAAATTTAAGAGCATGTTCTTAACTCGGTTAATTAGTTTATTTTATATATTAAGAGCTTCTTTAACTTAGTAGAATATAATCTACTTTCGTACTTCTTAAGTAGCCTTCTTATAGGTCTCTAACCTTATAGAAATCAGTTATAAAGGTACGTCGTTTATAGTTATTCAAGTATATATCTTATATACTAATAGAGTAGAGACTAGACTATTTAGGCCTACTATATTATTAATTACTTTAAAGGCTATTTAAAGTATTAAACTTTATAAGAGATAAGGCTCTTATTTATATATAATATTATATACTTATTAAATCAGTCTATAGTATTGTTCTACTATACTAATTAAATTATATACCTTAACTAGTATAGTTTTTACTATAGTATCTATTCTAGTAGCAGAGTATATAAAGTCCTTTCTAATAAAGTTTATTCTAGTATCTATAATAATATAGTTAAGAGGTCTAAGATATATATTAATCTAATATCTTTAGAAGACCTCTTATATAGTTGTCGCTTTTATATCTAGTAAAAAGTCACCTACTTAATACCTTATTACTTCGTCTATATAGTATAAGACTACCTACTTATTAAAGAAGAAAGTATTAATTAAAACACTATAATTAAATTTAAGGTTATTATAAAGAGTAAACTTAAAACTAGCTTAGCAAACTTCTATACTTTTAATAGTATTTATAGAATTTAGTAAGATATTAAAGGATATCTTAGTTAATATAATACTTAGCTCTTTCTAGTATACGTTATAATCTTAGTACTAATAGGTAGCTAAATTGCTTATAAAGTCTTTAAATATTAATATCTATAAGAAAGATTAGGTACTCTTATATAAAGTTATATATAGCTTTATCTTAGAGTAGAAAAGAGTATCTAAATCGTTATATAATAGAAAACCTCTTAACTTCTATCTCTTTCTTGTTTTCTTAAATAAGTACGTTTTAAAAATTATTTAAGGTAATATTTAAGTTATCTATATTATTAATATAAAGGATAAAAGGAGTATTAGATTATACTATATAGAATTTAGCTTTTCTAATTAGTATATTAATTATTATTAATTCTAAAGATAAAGTATATCTCTTACTAAACTAGATATTAAATTAACCCTTTATACCTTTGTTAATTAAGACGCTTTTAATAAGTCTAATATATGTAAGATATTAGTTATATCCTATACTTAACTTTTAAGCTACCTTAGTATCAATTATTATACTAAAGAAGTTCTCTTTTATATATCTTTTAGCTATTATTATAAATACTTCCTCTATAAATTCGTATATAATATTAGAAGTATTATTTAAGTTATTTAGGTTTTATAAGATATATCTATTAATAGTATATCTTTATACTAAACTTATTAAATTCGTAGTAAGTTATTTAGTATTTAAATCGTTAATAAATCCTATAGAAGTAATATTATAATAGATAACTTCTTTATCTAAACTAATATCTAATAAGTAACTATCTTCTTTTAATAGAGTAATAATATAAAGAGTCTCTAATATCTCCTTCTTTTAGGTATCCTAAGTATATACTATATTTATATTATATACTTTTCTAGTATACCTATCTTACTTCCCTTTAAAGTGTTTAGAATTCTTATTAGTCTATTTAGTAAAGTAATAGTCCTACTCTTCTTAACTATAATCCTAAGATAAATAATCGTTCTTTCTATATATATAACATATTCTCTTCTTCTTATATCGATCTATACTACTAAATTTATTTATACTACTATATTATCTATTCTTATAGAAGTGCTTCTTAGTTATTATAGTTTTATTTATAACTATCTCTAAGTAGACTTTTATATAAGATTAGATTAAACTTTATAGGAGAGTAATAGTATTAGAAATCGACGAATCTTAGAATAAGGTTAATATTATAATAGTATAATCTAGAACCTTTTTATATATTAAAATTAGCTTATTTAAAAACTAACTATTAGTATAAAAGTCTATAAGGAGGGAAAATCTTAGTAAATTAAGTCTTAATAATATATCTTTAAAAGACTATAATATTAATATTCTAGATACTTGAATTATCTCCTATAAATTAATATTATTCTACTTAGATAATTAGTCTCTTTTATAAAGTTTATCTTTAAAGTATTATTATATAGATATAGATAAAACTTTAAAAGATTAATCGTTGTTTTTATTAAAAAGTATAGTATAAAAGTAATTTAAAGCGTTACTTTTTAGTATAGTAGAGAAGGTAAGAGAGTAAATCGCTAGTAATACTCTACTTCTCTTATATATATTCTTAAATATTATAACTTTAATTATAAAGTTATCTTCTTTTCTACTATACTTTTAATCGTCTTTATATACTTTTATAAGTATATCTAATATATATAAGTAGTCTTAACTCTTTTAAGAATTTCGTAAAGTTAACTCTAGTTTGAAATATACTATATTTATATATACTAGTAGTCTTCTACTAAGATTATCTTATCGCTGATTATGTTCTAGATACTTAGAGGTATTATTGAAATCGTTGTTACTAGTATCTTTGCTAAATTAATAGAATATAAAGAAAGAGGTCTAGTCGTCTTTTAGTAGACCTAAAAGTTAGATTAGAGGTTATACTAGATTACTTAGGTCTTTTCTTTTAGTTAGTAGGATTAAAGTCGTCGAAGGTGTTAGTTATTATAACGATGTTAGTTGTTATTATTATTATATAGTAGATATTTATAAAGCTTTGTCTCTAGCCTTTGTCTTAGATTAGGTGTTTTAAGTAATATTTTCAGCTTAAGGTTATTATTATAGAGGTTATAGAGGTTATAGAGGTTGTAGTTGTTATTACTATAGCTTTTGTTATCTTTTAGCGTATTCTAGTATATATTTATAATAAGATCTAAAGACTCTACTACTAGTGTCTCCTTCTAATACTATAGCTTTTAATTCTTCGTCTAACTACTTAGTTTAGTTAACCTCGGTAGTGGTGTTATATAGTGCCTAAGATATAAGCATTTTATATCTATTTGTCTTAATCTATACACCTCTTCTTTAAAGCGTCTATTATAACTTAGTATTTGTAGATTAGTAGATCTTAGTGAATTTATCTTAATTCTATTCTTTAAAGTCTATTTAAAATTCGTCTTAAAAAAGAAGGTCTTTGTTCTTTCTTTTAGTATACTCTTCTTCTCTTTTAGTAGTAAAAATTGTCTCTTCTATCTATATTAACTTTGGCTTTAGTACTAGCTTTAGAGTCTATTTTAGTACTAAAGTTAAAGCTTCTAAAGTTATTAGAATCAGTGTTAGTATATCCGTTATATTATAGATATTATAGATATTATAGATGTTATAGATAAATTTAGATATTATTGAAAGTCTGTTTATACTTTACTTAGTAGGTAAAAGAGAATTCGGGTTTTAGGTGAATAAGTATCTTAGAGAGTATAAATTATCTTAAGAGATAATAGGAGATCGGTATTAGTAATTAGTACTTCTTATATTAAGAAGCGTTTACTATTTATCGTGAATTTAAATAGTAGAAGGAACTACGATCTATGAAAGAGAGTCTACTAGTAATATTAAGTTTACTTTTATATAAGTATACTTATAGTAGAAATATATAAAGTAACTAAGTATCTAATCTATATGTCTACTAATTAGTATTAGTATAACTTATAGTTATAAAAGCGATATAAAAAGAGTTATATTATCATTTATATATACCGAGTAAAGCTAGCTACGATGCCTACTTAAGTAGCCTTTAAGCGAGTATACGTATACCTACGTATACTAATCCAAATCGCTATTTACCTCTTAAATATATATACCGATATTTAAAGCTTAAAAAGCTTAAATCTAAGGACTTTTCTTAATCGTATACTAATTACCTAATCGGGCTAGCGCTTTCTCTTTACGCTGCCCTTTCTTATAAGTAGTATACTCTTCTACTACTTTTCGTAAAAGGTTATACTAAAGTCTCTAGTAATCTACTTATTAACTTCCGCCTATATCTTTACCTTTTCTAGTATTCGATTTAACTACGTTCCGTCGACTAGCGTACTATAATTTATATTATCGAGAGTAGTAGAATTGAAGGCGTTAACTTAAGAGGTTATATTAATATCGAAGTATTAGTATCAGATCGATATCAAAGTATTAGTATTAGATTAAACGCTTATAAATAGATATATCTAGCTACTAATTTATAGACGATCTGCTATTTACGTTGAATAGGTAAAAGGCTTAAATTTATTTACTTTATTATATAAATTATACTTAATCTTAACAGGAGAGTATAGGAGAGTGTCCCTTCTACTAGAGAGTCTAGAGAGCTAGCTCTCTAGTGAAAAGATAAGTACTTTATACTATTACTATTAGAACATGTCTAGAAGTTAGGCGATACTCTAAGGAGGTAAAACTAAGGTTATTCTTACTTTTTAGAGATATTAATATTTTTATTAGTTTCGTTAGTTTAACTAGTTAAGTATATATTTAAGTGTTTTACGAGTATTAGACACTTTTAAGTAATAATTTAAGTTATATTTATAGTTTCTAGAGTATTAGTATTTAGAAATATAATAATATATATATATAATATAAAAGAATTTTAAAACGCTTCTAGTAGAGTAAATAGGAGAATAAGAGAGCGAATTACGTAGTAGCGCTCTTAGTATACTAGGGGCTAGAGTGAATAGGAGGATAAGGGGGCGAATCACGTGGTGGCGCTCTTGGCATACTAGGGGCCCCTGCTAGCGTTAGGACAGAATAGCGCAATCCAACTATATACAGGTCCGCCACGAGTGTGGTCACGTGCCCTTCCCGCAACAGCTAAGCGAGAATTGAGGGTGGAATTTATCACAGGAATCGTAATAGCGTAGGTATCACCCTGGTCGAGCCTCAAGTAGAATCAATAAGACTACTATGTAGTATATAAGACGTCTAAAGAGTAAATGCTGGCAGGAGCTAGGAATATATGCAGGTGCCAGGTCACGTGTATCTCACAACAGAATTTACTAACACCTAAAAGACCAGCGCACATAATCATTAAAAATGCTACTAATCATAAGTTTGCTTTGCAAGGCACGTTTAGAGTATAAATCAACCCAAGAACTGTCGATTTTCAACTACTCAATTCAAAACCGAAACCTAACCGCTAAAAATGCAATTATAATAATCTACAAAGAAACCCCTAAAATCTCTCCTCTAAACCCCTACGATATCTGAACAACACATTTACAGTTACCACTCATACAAAACAAAAGATTCTTAGCCTGCGGATCCCCCGTCGGGGGACAAAAATCCTTAGGGCAATCCGACACTTGTGAACATGGCGTCCCACTGCTCGTTGGAGCTTTACTAGTACTTTTCGATGGCGAAGGAGTAACAGCTTTCGAAGTGGAAGCTGAAATTGGCTTTGAAGTGCTCGAAGAACTCGTATTCTTAGAGGTCGGAGTGACTTGTATTGGCTTACTCGTAGAATCCGTAGGTTTTGAAGTCGCCGTCTCGCTTGTAGACTTTGTAGTTACGGTTGACAAACCGGATGTTTGAGCAAGTTTAGAAGTAAGATTCGCAGCTTGAGCTGAGAACTCTGATACTGCTCCTTTGAACCAAGCCCCGGATTGGAGTTCATTTTCTATGGAGGCCATGAAATCGCCTTCTCCTGTTGGGTATGCTGATGCGGATCCAGGTGCCCCTGTAATGGTTGAGGTTGCGGTTGTATGTTTTACGTCACAGCCTTGGGCTTGGGTTACCGCACTAGAGACTGTAGTTGTTGCAATCGTTGAGCCGTCTGTGTTGGTTTGGAAGGAGACGAAAAAGGTTACGTCTGTTACTGTGCTGCTTTTTGTGCAAGAGGACTTGGTCTCGCTTGTGGTCTCCGATGTTTTCGTTGGCTTGGAAGTTGGTTTTGTGGGCTCGCTGGTTGGAGTTGATTGGTATGTGGGGTCGCCGGCTTTGTTCAAAGTAATGGCTGGCATGTTGGAAGAGAATCCCGGTGGCGGACCCGTTCCTGGTGGTGGAGGTGGGAGGATTCCAGGGCCTAATTTTTGGTCAGCTTGTAAAATTTCGTAGAGCAAGAGTAAGAATTACCTGTGAATCCGGGAATAACAAAGCCGAACGAATCGCCACCTCCTCCACCTGGTGGGCAAAACCAACAGAGTGGTGGAAGAATTGGGAATCCATGAGAGTCATGCGTTGCTTTGGTTATGCCACTAGTTTTGCTAGGGGTAACACTTCCCCAAATAATCGGGATGATATTGGAAACCTGTGGGTCAGTAGTAGTGGAAGTAGTAGTTGGAGACCCAGGTGGTAAGATTTCCGTTGTTGTTCCTGGGTCTGGGGGATTCGTAGTCGTGCCAGTATTTGTATTGGAAGTCTTTCCGGTTGAAGAACGCGTTTGACTAGTCTCAGTCGGCTTGCCAGTTTCCGAAGTCTTTCCCGTAGAGGAGCTTGTTTTGCTCGTCTCAGTTGGAATGTTCGTTTCCGACGTTTTGCCTGTCGATGAGCTTGTCTTGCTCGTTTCTGTGGCATCCGTCTTTGAGGAAAGTTTGCTCGTTCCAGAAGTTGGAGAAGTCGATTTTCCAGTCTCTGTGCTTGACTTTGAAGTCTCCGACAGTGAAGTCTTGGAGGTATTATCCACTGAAGAAGTATCGGCACTAGTGGAGCTCTTTGTTGTTGCTGTCAAGTCTGTCGAAGAACTTTTCGTGGTATCTGATTTTGTGGTTCCACTCGGGATAATTGTTGACGATGAACCTTTGGTCGACGAGATTTTACTTGTTGCTGTGACATTTAAAGAAGTCGGTAAGATGGTGGAGGATATTGAGCTTGAGGAAGTTTTGGTCGTCGAATTCCTAGTTGAGTTGGTAATTGAAGACGAGCTGAAGCTTCCAGACTGAGCTTGAATTCCGACCAAAAGCGCGGCAGCAGAAGCCAAAGAAATTGGTGAGATATGCATGTTGAAAAACGTGGAATGAAGGAGTTATCAAGCGATCGTTATGAAGAATCAAAGAATTGAAGAAAAGAATGTGTAAGACATCCAAAACGAAAAAAGGCAAGACACCGAAGTGTTATAAACCGCACTGAATCCGATACCACACAGTGTCAAACGCTCACAATCAGAAAAGGATACATGAAATGTGAAGAAACAGCGGATTCCTCATGATATGACTGCAGCCACACTCCGTTTCAAGCCAGCGAAATAAAGATTCTTTCCTCCCCGGATCGGTAGAAGGAATGCCGGGTATGGAGGGCGCAGCCCTGTGAGACTGTAATCCCCCCCTCATTCGAAGTCGCGAATAAATAACCAGTTAGTTATGCTTACATCCGACAGGATTCTATCTCACCTGATCTGTAGATCTCACCTTAATTTAAGAATTTCCCGGGCTGTTACAGTTTACCGCGATTCGCACACAGCTAAATATGTGGCAATCCTCTGTGTAAGCTATCATATATTTTGGTGATGCATTGATATCCCAAAATTGTTCGAAACAACGAGCCTCTTGGTCAATTTCCGAACCAATTGAATATTGATGATCTACTAAAATTTACCCCAGATACCTTCGTTTCTCACTCCTAGAGCCTTGCTGGATTTCATTCCCTAAGCCCGCTGTGAATCCTACACTTGTCGTCCGGAGGATTAAGATGATGAGATACTAGCTACATGCACAGCCATGTTCCAATACACGACGCCCACTTTCTATCACACTCGGGATTTACCTTAGATAACTACGAAATCGCGATCCAAGGTTTAAAGATCTTGTTTTCCTTGTGACCGATGTTTTCGTCAAGTAGCCACTGCTTCGATCTCTTCCTTTCGCTTCTACAGTAAACGTACAGTAAAGGCATTACACTCATTTTTCCCAATCGCCTTTTAACAATCATTTTCTTACACGATGCGTCTTTCATTATTTCTCTTGTCGATTGGTTTGACTAGCCATGTCTGGGGAGTCAAGATGAGCGAGCGGTTTACCGTCTCGTCAACCTGTGACAACACGAAAATGGATGCGATGTTGACAGAATCAATCAGTATGACAGAGAACGCAATTGCAGCTCTCGATAAACTCCAGGGCTCGCTTTTGTTCGCCAACAAGGAACTGGTGAACCTCATAGAAGCAGCAGTTACTGCGTGGGGAGTCACCTCTCCGGGGTTTCTCACACGTTCGTTTGGTGCTGATGAAAAGGCAAGATTAAAGAAGGCACAAGGTACCGAAAAAGTTCTCCCTGGTCAATCGGTTGCATCAGAACTAACAGATGCAAATAGACAAATACAAAACACTCCTAGCGGCCTTAAAAGATGGAACGAATATGTCACCGAGTCAGAACTACTTGTTTTGCGACTCGACCACTTTGCAGTGGACAACCGTAAGTCTATACATCCAAAACAATGGAGGCATAGCTGACACAAATATAGAAAGCAGTAGACATCTTTACAAAAGCTCCAGCAGACCAAACAATCGAAGATTACTGTACGTAACCCCACACAACACATCAAATCAAAATTAACTCTTCGCAGTCTCAAAAGTACAAACAGGAGTAAAAGGGCTTTGGAAAGACCCGGATAACAAAAACGGCGACGATTTCAACTGGATAGTTGACGAATATAACGGCGGCCCTATGTGCGGACCAAAGGCAGCCGAAGCCATCACCTATCGCCAAAGTCCAAAGAGCATGTTCCTCTGTCCGTCGTTATTAGATGGCAAAACATATAAAACAAGCATTGAGGGAAACAGAAAGGACACAGATAAGAAGATATGGGGGGACATCCAGAATATTCCCGGAGTTTTTATCCACGAGATGATGCACTGGTTGGATTTGAAACCGGCCAGTGAGCATGGTATGATTATCCTCTCCATAATGCTAGACTTCACAGGTCGGGCTAATACGAGATGAATAGTAACCGATGAAAAAATTGTTGATCCAGGAAGCGGAAAGCCAACAACGGCCTACGGCATGATGGCCGTTTGGCTGCTTGCTGGAAATTTGGACGGAGATACTGGCAACGCAGGAAAGAAGGGAAATACTGTGACGAACGCGGATTCTTACCATGTATTTGCGACGATGGCTTATATCCCTGGGGCCGACTTCTTCCCCTTTGCTGAGCCAGAAAATTAGAACTTCATGTTTATATCTTATTGCCCTTTGTTTTCTTGGTTCGATGTAAAAGCATGCGTTCTTCAGAAGCTCCTGGGTATTCATTTTGTCCCTGCAGTTTGTGTGAAAGTCCTCATCGATGAATCTATGAACCGTCATCTCTCTCTCTCTGTGTAGTTAACAAAATCGATCGCCCCGTGGCGTAAGTAGTCTAGTGACAACATCCAAACCACCGCGGGGTAGGCCATGAAAGTGAAAGGGATTTTCTAAAAATTCGTGTACAGCTATTCGTGGGCTTCTTACGCCGCCGCAAAGGTTTTCGGCCAAAAGAAACCACGAGCGGCTGGTTGAGGTCGGTAGAGTACTGGGTTTTGGGGGTCGTACCTTCAACTCAGGGAGTGGTACAATGGAAGCAGGAAGAGAAAAGGCTCGCCCGAAAAAAATTATTACAGGGCTCTCGCCTTGGGCCGCACTCACTGAAACACTGAAACGTCACATCCTGAAGACTAAAATAGGCGCATAAATTCGGCGCTGGAAGCTCAAATCCTACAGGCTGTACAGGCTTCATTTAGCCTTCGTCTTACTGTGTGCTACCAATCCATCCCGCCACGCCACGTCATCTCACCCTTCCTCGTTTCTCACAACCTTTGAATAGCAAAGCTTAATGAGTACAACTGTGTTTATTCGCTCTCTCTGAGTTATTATTCGTCTATCTGAAAACTCATCCAATTGAAGAATCATCTGGTGTGAGTATTTTATCTCATCTCATCTCAGTTCAAGGACAACCTCAACCATGTCCTCACAACGCACAACCATCCTCGTAAACCTCACTATTGCCGGTCTAGACCTAAAAAGCAGCAAAACAAAAGAATCAAAAGCATGGGATCATCTTATAAAGACTCTACAAGCCACAGAACCCAATCCACCGCCATATCCAGATCATCCAGCTTCAGTATGTGGCCGTGATAAAGACTCGACTGATGAGCTATTGCTCATGGTTGGTAGGTTCTCTCTCATCTCATCTCATCTCACTATTTTCATTATCCTCCATTTTTTCTAAATCATAACTCATCCTCAAATTAGTCTCACACTTAAACTTATCTTCCAGATGGCCAATCACAGACCCAAGTCCTCCACGCCCTCCAACCTCTAATCCCCCTCCTTCCCTCACCACCTCAAATCCGTACTGTACCCTCCAACACTATAATGAGTTCCCCAGGCCATCAAACCCAAGAACTGACGTTCTACCTGACCTCCTCTGCATCTATTTCCCAGCTCGAAAATGGGTTGAAAGCAAAACTCTACCCGTACGAAAATCGAGGAATCATCAGGAACTGGGCACACGCAGAAATTCTTTCTTCCTCCCCCGAATTAGAGCTGGAAGGTGAGAGGTGTAAGGGTGTGGTTCTTCTCCTCGACTGGAGTGAGACTGGAGTTTTGGGTGTGGATGAAGGAGGGAGAGAGGGGGACGATGAGATTTTGAGGAGGAAAAGTATCAAGGGGGAATTCGTCGTTGATGGGGATCCATTTTTAGGGATTGAGGAGAAGAATTGTGAGTCCCCTTTTTTCTTTTGGAAAGTTGTTTCAATCTGTTCCGACAAGAAGGCAAAGGAAAGGAATTCTGAGGCGTAGTGGTAGGTAGTTTGGATCTAAGTATTTCCTTCCATTGCCACTTTCTAGCCCTCGTCATGTTGACACAAAACCTTGAGTAGAGGTTAAATTAAGAGGAAATGCCTGACCTTGAATCCCCCGGCGTCTTTCGACGTGGGTCAAGTCAAGTCGAGCTGTACCTTCCCTTCTCAACCTCAAGACTTTCCAGTCTTCTCCCGGCAGCATGTTGGCGCACGAGGAAGGAGCGACTCTGAGTGAAGTAATGATTTCCGTCGTCTCATTGGCACGAGGTCGCCCCTTTCCTCTTGTAACCCTGCTCGGAGAATGATCCATCCCCAAAGTCAAGAGAGACCAGAAGCAGGGCGGACCGTGAGGAAAGGGGTTGTTCTCCATACATCTTTTCTCAGCTTGGAGAGATCTCGAGTGTCGAAATCATAGACCGGAAGCAAACTGGATTTGAGATAGAGAGTCGCGTCTTCCCTTCTCAGAGTCCTGTCTTCTTGAGGGTGGCACGTGGCGAATTCTTTTCTCTTGGGTTGGAGCTTGAGTCATCACCCTCCGTGGGTGGACAATTTGTTTTATTTTAGTTCTCTTTTTTTTTCAGGACAGGAGGGTTGGAATGTATACTAATGAGTTTATTTTTTCCGCAGGGGATATTCAAACGCTGGAGATTGTTGGGTGTGAGAAGAGAGGGCTGTGTGTTTGTATGTAGGTTGGAAGGAGCTTTGCGTATTGGGAAGAAGTGAAGGCAAACAGAAACGAGCTGTTGCCTCCAGCCACAGCGTAATAGTCCAGAGAGGAAGCTAAAAATGGCGGGGGTAATTTGAGTTCCCACTTTCTCCACAAAACTTCAACAGGGGCCCCATTTCCACCAACGTTTCACTGCGGGATATTTGTGATGAACAGACACTTCTGTTCACCAGGTTGGCAGGCGTCCATGTGTTTATACCAGTGAGATCAAATGTAGCTAGCTCGCAGCTTCCAGCCGCGAATATTGAGCCACTGGACTGGTTAAGGTAGTGGTCAAACAGCGAAGTGGTTTCGGCTTCGATTTTCTTTCGAAATTGGAGGAGGTAGTCTGGGTTTTCTGCGAACTTCTTCTTGTCTGCTTCCGTGAAGGTATATTGTCTTAGCCCTGGATCATCGTCCACCGCTCCTTTCTTCAACACCTCGTTCAAGACACCTAGTGAAGTGTATTGTTAGCCAGCTTTTGTTGTGAAAGACATCCAATGTACATACCACCACCAAAAGGAGGGCTGATCTAAGTCGAGCTCCTCATGAAGATATCCATACGTTTGACCTCTTGCTGTAATTGTGGCACGATCTGCACGGAAGTTGACCCAGTCCCAATGACACCAATAGACTTATCTTTGAAATCAACTGAATGATCCCACTTTGCTGAGTGTATCAAAGCTCCTTTGAAATCGTGTATCCCTTCAATTTCAGGCCACTTCTAGTTGTTTAAAATCCCGGAACCATTGACAAGGACATGACACCAACCCTCCCTTTGCCCTCCAGTAATTGGGTTTTTCAGAGTAACCGTATATTTCCCAGCAAACTCATCCCATACTGCCTCTATAACCTTCGAGTTCAACTTCATGTACTTTTTACTCCCATGTCTCTCTTCGAAGCCCTCAAAGTATGCTTGAATCTCTGGTCCGTAGGCAAAGTAGTGACTCCACTCTGGATTTGGGTCCCAAGAAAAGGTGTATAAATGTGAAGGAATATCGCATGCAACTCCAGGGCAAGTGTTTTCGTACCAGGTTCCTCCAAAATGAGAGTTCTTTTCGAAGAGTGTCAATTCCCAAGATCCTGCTTCAAGCATCTTCTCCATTTTGTATGCCACACATAGTCCTGACGCTCCTGCCAGGACACAAGCCACTCGTAGTTTTGTCGCTTTGGAATGATATTGTGGCAGAACCTTGTAGGAGTCCCCCTCTGTTGTGTCGGCGTACGAAAGTCCAGCTCCATTGATCTCGTTGGAAGTTGTCCCATTTGGGTCTGGCATTACTGAGGGTGCCATTTTGAAGAGAGGAGATTCCGGCGTAGGATAGTTGTCTGAATGAAGGGATTTTCTTTTCAGAATCGAATAGGCTCGGAAAGAGAAGTCATTATTGCCAGGTATTGAGTAGATATCAGATGTCAACGACTCATTCTAGATTAGTCAACTCTTTAGCTTTTTCACAACTACCTTTCTGCTGTGACAACTGAGTGACCCTTGTCCCCGGGCGATAATACTCGAGTGATACTCGGAAACTCATATCCACGTGGGAAGGCTGTACATCTGGGTGTGTATTATTTCCTCCTCCTCGGCCAGTTATATCCAGAATTAGGTAGACCCCCCCCGCGGGGTACATCGAGGAGCTACCCAGCTTGAGATGGTCAAGTCTAGACCTCGCAGGGTTGAGCATGCTTGATGCTATCCCGTGTAACTAGAATTGTATTTTTATTGCCGGACGGAATTCTTTCCCGAAGATACGCATGCATGTGAGAGTCGTCTTCCAGACTCGAAGACATTTTGAGTGGAGAGTGTTTGATGCGGGGAAGCTCCATTTTGACAGGCGAGTAAGCCTGGCACGTGACTATAAGATTCTTGACTCGCTTTCAAATAGTTCAGCTGAAGGACAAGCAGTGAACGTTTTGAGACTGTAAACAAGAGACGGAATTACCTATATAGAACACGAAATAACTTAAATCAAAAAAGTCAGATCGGTTATAACCCACACTAAAGCCGGACCCATAAAGCTCGCCAAGACCCACCCTAAGGCATTAGCCCCCACCAAAGCGGAAATCACATTCAGAAGACCGAATAAGCATATTTCGCTTCACCAAGTTTATCACATTCACACTCTCGGTCGTCTAGTTGGTTTATGGCGTCCGGCTGTAATTGTTTCAGTCATACCGGAATGGTTAGTCTCACTCCCCTCCTATGAAACATCTATTTTATACTAACAAGCACCTAGTCGCGTGTTCGACTCACGCCTGAGAGAATCAGTTTTTTTATGTTTTTCTGTAAAAATTATTCTATAGCTATTTTAGCGCACCTAGCAAAAAAAAAAAACATCAGAACGCGCGGGCAGGAGGAGCAAGGTTAGGTGTTCCACTTATGCTAGAGAGAATAGCTCCTCTTTTTGCATTGATCGAGTGTGGTTCAGGATACCTACCGCCGTGTGATTTATTTTTTCACCATCTCAACTTTTGAGATTATGTCGAAAAGTGGGAGTTATAATTTTTAAAAAATTGTTTAAGCGAGCTCAAGAAGAGAACCAACCTCGCGGTCGGCAATGAAAGCCGTATCAAATACTAGGTTCGTACCTACCTACCTAGCTCATTGTTCCAACTTTCTAGAGTAATACAAGGGAATTAACCTAAATACTTGGAATAATTTAATATCAACCTAGATAGCTTAGAACAATGAAGTTTAAATGTTCTAAAAGTAGTAGGTTATATCTAGAAAATATAGTTCAAACGAGCTACTTACTATGGCTTTTCTTGTTTATTACGAGCCAATAGCTATTATGCTTCATAAGGCATCTAGTGTAAGCGACTTTTTATTAATAATCTAAACGTTTTCTTTTCATTGACACTATTAGAACGTTTTGGCAAACAAATTAACTTCTCAGTAAAAGTTAACCTGCAGAGTGAACTGAAATGAAGATACAAGGGCTGGGAAGAAACATATTAAGCATAATATCTATGAATCGTGGGTATTTTAGTTATCATTGGATTAATTAAGTTGTCTTAACTCTTCCTATAAAACAAATTTAGATAAAGGTTATTTAGATGTAAAAGCTGTATTCATTGGTTCGTCGTAAACTTACTTGATGCAAAAGAACACGCGAGACTTTATTAGGAAATAGATGACCGGAAAGTTCAATATTTTAGTCTGAACTTTTATTCAGTTCTCCTAAGATTTTAACATAATATTATTAAATAAACAGCTTTCCCTTTTATAGTATCCAATATATAATAAAAGTCAGAAACGACTAAATCGTAAAACTTAATATTTATAGCTAGAGTAGAACTTACTAACTTTAATTATTATTTAGATCTTATAAATTGTAGT
Organism: Hymenoscyphus infarciens; assembly: GCA_001414345.1. Lineage (NCBI taxonomy): Eukaryota > Fungi > Ascomycota > Leotiomycetes > Helotiales > Helotiaceae > Hymenoscyphus > Hymenoscyphus infarciens. The sequence goes on from LLCB01000426.1 coordinate 37,143, forward strand.
TCCTAACCATGTAGAAGGAGAATATCATACTACTCTGTTATACTCTCGCTTCTCTTTTCCTTCTTTTATATATTAGGTATATATAAGAGAGTATAGGAGAGTAAGTGTGTAGAGGTGTGAGATGGTAGGAGTGTAAGAAGGGAGAAGGGAGAGAAGAGAAAGAAGAAGTAGAAGAAAGTTTGTCCTAGCATAGACGCAGCGAGTCAAGAATTTCCCCTTTCCTGGCCTTGAAAAGCTGTGTCTTGCAGCTCAAGGTTTACATCGAAAATCTTTTATGATAACCTAGGGTTCAACGATGGTTTGTTCAAAGTCCCAAGTGACTTCTCAAGCGAGTCCAGGCCATGCTTACAGTCAAAACACAAATCATCTCCCAAAAACAACACACCTCACTTTATATAAACCATCCATTCCCCGAACATTAAAACCTACTCCTAACCTTTCCCTCCAAAAACTTCGCATCGGTCTTCGCCCACTCCCTCATCGTCTTCCTCTGAATCTTCCCACTCGCCAACTTCGGCACCTCCTCCACAAAAGTCACACCCCCAACCAACCATTTATGCTTAGCAACCCTTGACTTCATCCAATCCTGAATTTCCTCGGGCTTAACCTTGCTCTTTGCTTGTTCCTGTATGGTGACATAGGCTCGAGGCCATTCCTCGTTGTGGAGGGTGATGCCTATTACTGCTGCGTCGGCGATGTGTTCGTGTTCTACAAGTACGGCTTCCAGTTCGGCGGGTGCGACTTGGAGGGCGTTGACTTTTATGAGTTCCTTTTTCCAAAATGTCAGCGGTTTCCAATCCACAAGATGAGACGCAGAAACGAAGAGAAAACATACTTTCTTCCGATCCACAATCCAAAACCAACCCCCCTTATCAACAACCCCCACATCCCCCGTCCTTAACCACCCCTCCCCATCAATACTCTCCCTAGTAGCCTCCCCATTCCTCCAATACCTCAAGCATACTTGTGGCCCGCTAACATACATCTCCCCCGGTTCTCCCACACCAACATCCTTCCCCTCATCATTAAGTAATTTACACTCAGTGTTAGGATCCAATTGTCCTACAGAGCCAGAATCATCATTCACACCACCCGGGACGTGAATAGCACCACAAGTACACCACGGGCATGCTAAATTAGCCGAACCCCGGCCCGTGCGAGGGCTGAAACCAACGTAAGAATTCGGCTCTATTAAGGGTCGTAGGATCTCGTCTAAATTCTTATACTTCGTCTTAGGCGAATTAGTTTATAGCGAGACCTAGTAAAGCAGAGTTTCTTTAGAAGGCCTTATTATAGACTATTACGCTTAAGACTAAGTAGAATAAAAAGTTAGCTATTAAAAAAAGAATATCTTAGAATAGAAAAAAACTTTATTAGAAGATATTAAGATTTTTATTAACTAATATTTTAATAAATTTATAATTTAATTAATACTATATAATATTTAAACTACTAAAAGTTACTTTTAAAAATTACTAGTAAAATAAAGACTTTTAATATTTTAACTACTAAAAGTTACTAATAAATAATTAGATAGAGACTTTTAGTAGTTTATATACTAAAAGTAACTAGTAAAAAATTAAATAGAGACTTTTAGTTTATACAAATACTATAAAAAATTAAATAGAGACTTTTTATAGTTTAACTACAAATAATTACTATTAAAAGTTATTATAATATAATTTAAATAAAGACTTTTAATAGTTTAACTACTAAAAGTTACTAAGAAATAATTAGATAGAGACTTTTAGTAGTTTATCTACTAAAAGTTACTAATAAATAATTAGATAGAGACTTTTAGTAGTCTAACTACTAAAAGTTACTAGTAAATAATTAAATAGAGACTTTTTATAGTTTAACTACAAATAATTACTATTAAAAGTTATTATAATATAATTTAAATAAAGACTTTTAATATTTTAACTACTAAAAGTTACTAATAAATAATTAGATAGAGACTTTTAGTAGTTTATCTACTAAAAGTAACTAGTAAGAAATTAGATAGAGAGTTTTAGTAGTCTAACTACTAAAAGTTACTAGTA